>CAUYQV010013124.1:0-31553 GCA_963574575.1 Galagoides demidoff | reverse complement strand
TTAGAATATGGGAAGGGGGTGGGAGAGGGGAGGGGAGGGGATGGATGGGTGAAGGGAGGGTGATTGGAGGGGTCATCTCTATAGTTTATCCTACAAGGGTACAAGTGATTCTTTCTAAAAGCAGAGTAGGAATGTCTTAACTCAATAACTAAGAAAATGACATGAAGGCTACATTAACCAGTTTGATGAGAGTATTTCAAAATGTATATGAAAACACCACACTGTACCCTATGATTGCATTAATGTACAGAGCTATGATTTAATTATATATATATGTATATGTATATGTATATGTATATACACCCTGAGCTAAAGGTGATTAAATGATAAAACCAACCTAAGTAAAGGGCACTGCACACAATTCCTGTCCAGTACTCTCGAAACCTAGGGAGGCCACCAAAACCAACCAAGTCTGAGAAACTGTCCCAGTCTCTTACAGAAGAGGATAAGGAGACATAAAGACTAAATGTAACATAGGATCCTAGGGCAAAAGAAAATAACAGTAAGTAAAAACTTAGCACATCTGAGTATAGTATGGGCGTCAGTCAATAATAATGAATCCATATTTATGACAAATTTACCATAGTAACCCGAAATGAGGGAAATTAGAGGCAGAGTACATGGGGACTCTGTTACATTCTCATAAATCTAAAATGCCTCTAAAATTAAAGTTTATTACATTAAGTAAAATGAAATTACAACTAGTTAATACATAGTGCACCATTATGGTTACTTTGTAGAATCTTAGTCAGAAAGAAGCTTTCTTGATTTTTAGATAGGAAGTTTCAGTAAATTTCTCCAGATGACACTGTGCTCTGAGGTAGAAACTGTGATTTGATGTTGTCCCTCCCATTTCCACATCTACTGCTTGTTATCTTACCTGCAACACCTCATGCACTCAAACTTCCTTCCATTAACATTTATTAAGCAGCTAATTTGTGTGAAGCTCTATGCTAAGCCACTGGGGATAAGAAGTCCAATGAACATAGATTATCTACTTAGTGGCAAAATGCTTTATAAGATATCCTATAATGATATTGAATGATTGTTATCATTATACACTTAATCCTTAATCTGTGTTATTCATTCCCATATCCTTGTGCTTAGACTTGACCTGAAGTAGACACAATAAATATTCAAAGGAAGGAATGAATAATAATAAGTAATAATTATGAATG
The DNA here is from genome assembly GCA_963574575.1 of Galagoides demidoff. Lineage (NCBI taxonomy): Eukaryota > Metazoa > Chordata > Mammalia > Primates > Galagidae > Galagoides > Galagoides demidoff. The sequence continues at coordinate 30,375 of CAUYQV010013124.1, read as the reverse complement.
TATTTTTACAGCATTTGCAGGTATTAACTCACACAATCCTCATCGAAACCCAAGCGGTGCATATTTTTTTCACCATCTTAGCAAAGATACTGAGGCATGAGCAATTTAGGAGCTTTCCCCATGCCTGGGCTCCCACCAGATACAGCAACGATTTGAACTCAGACGGCCAGGTTCAGTGGCATCTGCTTTCCATTTATTTTTCTGTTGCTAAAATGTAGGCATTTTAGTAAGGGAATTCGAATTAGTCATGATTGAGTATGAATTCCAAAAGATAACATCTTAAACATTAGACTTTAAAAGAAACTAAACACGGCCTGAGCTAGAGTAGATCGTGAATGTGCAGTCATCCATTATGCTAAAGAATTAAGTTGCTCAAATTCACTTAAAGGGAGAGAAGAGAAAGAAAATCCACAGGTCTGAAGGACCTTCTCATGCAAAATAATAAGAATAAACTACAGGCCTTCACTGCACTTTTTTTTTTTTAACCCAAGGATGAGAGGTAGAATGATTCATTTCCTTAGTGATTCCCAAAGGCTGATGCAGATTTCTTTGCACTATTCAACCAATGACTCTAGAAATAATATATGTGACAGAGAGTTGAAAATAATGGGTGAGATTCAGGGGGAAGAAATGGTTAGAAGGTTCGGGCTTGCATTTCTGTACCATTTTTCTGCCAGCGCCCTGTAGCAAATATTCATTATTGCAACTGTCACTATTTGGCTTTGGCATCCAGACAGATTGCTAATACTTTGTGGAATGGTGCTTTAGTCGAGAATGAAAGGAAACATGTCAATATTCAGAGTGCCCCATGTGTGACCTTCATCTTGTATAAAAACATGGTAAATACTTCTTTAAAAATCCACAAAGCGTAAGATAGAATTCCAGAAAAGATAAACAAGCCAAGTTCCATGGTCTGGGTAAGAAATTTACTTCTCTGGTCACAGACATCCTAACTCCAGGAGGAAAACTATAGGTGAGTTATTTGAATTTCCTCCCAGATAATAGGGATTAATGGGATGACTTAAAGATGCTCATCATGTTTTCTTGTAGATTGAAGACTCAGAATTAAATCCAATTTATTTTTTTCTTCCCTGTGTGAATTGCAGTCTCATTTAGGCAATGCTAGCAAATGAGTAAACCGGCTGCTTCCGCTCCCATAGGCTGACATTCTGAAGTATAAAAAGGTGCTCTGTGGCAAAAAAACCCCCACCAATCTTTAGAGTTTATTATTGGTGATTGCTTTCTTAATCAATTTTATTTCACTCAACCAACATTTATTGAGCACAGTGTCACACTCTACGTCCCAGGGAGGAACAGTCTCTTCAAAGGGCTCGTCTTTGTACTGCAGAGAGGTCCACAGATCACAAGCCACTGAAACAAAAGTGCCTTCATTTTTGTATTTTTGATCTTGTAAAAAGTTTGCAGTTAAGCAAATGGAAATTATGGAAGAGGAAGTAAGAGTGGAAGTGGGTTCCCAAAGGCCAGAATATTGTGGCTGAGAGTTCACGAGTATGTATGTGCGTGTGTGTGTGTGTGGGGGGGTGTCTAGGCATATGCATGCTTATGGGTGTATGTGTGTGTCTTTGCATGAGGCTATGTGTGTTTCAATACCGAAGTGTGTATTTGTGTGTGTGTGCATAGAGGTCAGAGGAGTTCACAGCTTCTCTCTGGAAATCAGAAAAAGAACAGCTGCTTTTATACAAATTTCACCACTTCAAATCACCAAAACATGTGTCTAAGCAGAAAAGGACCCTCAAAACATTCTCTCCCTACCTTCTTCTAGGGTAGTATAGTTGTAGAAAGTCCTTCCAACTGCCTGGAAATCCTGAGTCCACCTAATGAGGCAGGTGGAAATCAAGGGCCCCCTTCACCTGCAGCCACCGGCTTGAGGGGACCCAGTCACAAGCCAGAAGTCCCTGCTGGGGGCACAGCTGCAGGTCAGTTTTCCCATGAGGTAGATCTCAGGGCCTACCCAGGTGGGGAGATAGGTTCTTTAGTCTCCAGGTCACAGGGGCACTCTCTGGGGAGCAAGCTATGGGGCTGCTGGGTGAGTCTTGATTTAAAAAAAAAGTATTTGTATTGACATATACTTTCTATTTGTACTCACATCCCAGCCCTAAAAATTTGGAGGACATATTTGATGGAACTCCTCCATGTGTCAGATCTTGTGCTCTATGACTTGCACATGAAAGAGTAATAGGGCTCTAATGAGGTACGGGAGGGAAGGGGACAACAACTCCACGCTGAGGAATAGGAGCAGTGTCAGGAAGTGACTAGAAAACAGGAAGGACAGGTGTAATTCAAACTCTAATTCTGTTACATTTCTAATGGTCTGTGACTTAGAAGTTCATTCAAATACGATCCCAGGTACATCAGTGACAAGTTCTGTCATGATTATCATGTTTTCCTGAAGATTGGTTCACTGTTTTCTTTCCTGGATTTACGTCGCACTGAGACTTGCCAGATGCTAGCATCAAACTTTTAATGTTGTAAGGGATCAGGTGAGTATTTATTTCTAGCTTTATACCCTTTGAACTACATGTCCCACACCTTGTGTATATTCTCTTGCAGAAAACAAAAAAATAGAGAGAGATTTAAAAACTCACTAAAAACAATCTCAAATTGCAACTTTTGAGATTTTTTCAAGGCTACCTACCTTATTTATGGTCTATTTCAAGGAATTATGTCAAGAGTAGATTCATACAAAGAAATAATGGTTAGCTCTTGAATTCACTTTATGTTGTATATATCACATGCAGATTAGAACATATATTATTTCAACAAAAATTTATTAAAGACAGAGACTATTAAAAAAAGTTTCAACTTTTGGATTTCCCTCTCAAGGGCAGAGACCAATTAGTTTCATAGAAATTAGCCATTTTCTTTTCTTTCTTTCTTTTTTTTTTGAGATAGGGTCTCACTCTATTGCCCAGGCCAGAGTGTTGTGGAATCATAGCTCACCGCAAAATCAAATTCTTGGGCCCAAGCAATCCTCTTGCCTCAAGCTATCAGGTAGCTGGGACTACAGGCGCCCCCTACAACACCCAGCTAGCTTTTTTCTATTTTTAGTAGAGATGAGGTCTTGCTTTTGCTCAGGCTGGTCTCGAACTCCTGAGTTCAAGCAATCTACCTGTATCACCCTCCTAGGCTGTGAGGGTTACAGGTCTCAACCAATGTACCTGATCAAAACTGGCCATTTTCTAAAAGGATTTGAGAGGCCAATGTTAGATAACTTTCATTTCATAGCGAGGCTGTTCTTAATCACTAATTCAAATGTGGGGGTAAATACACTAGATAATCAGTGTTGCCAGGTTAGAATATGGTTGCAGAAGGAGATGGTGATCAGGACCAGGTCAGAGATGATTCGGTCAGACAACTAATGGAGGAGCTAATAAGCTGCAGGAGGAGCGGGAGGATGAGGCCAAGCAGGAGTGAGCAGCAGAGACTCGGGCAGCGCAGTCTCAGCAAGTATTGCCCAGTCCCCTGGGTGTTAGGCAGGCTCCAAGAGCTGGCAACCCAAAGCTGAGATCTACTTTATATCTGTAAACCCTGTGTCTCCGAAATGCCTTGACCTGGAAATGGACCTCTCAGGTTTGAACTGGGATTTCAGCAAGTATAAGCAGGCACACTCTATCTAGGCAATGCTCTTCCTCACTCCAGGAAAAAGGAAGTGACAGGCAAAGGCAGAGGATAAAGACATATGAGTGAAGGAGGCAAACTGGCAACAACAGTGTCAGGGATACGGCCACTTGTACCAGATGCTTTGATTATCACTTAGGTAAAAGCCACCATCTTTTATGAAAAATTTCCAAATTTTAAATTTTAGCATCTGTGGGAGGGAAGGAGGGAGGGATGGAGACAGAGAAAGCTAGAGAGAGAGGAAGAGAGAGATTAAAATCCTGTACAGGTTGAAATCTTCTATGCACTCTACGTATGGTCTGTAAGTTTTGAATGGTAGTCTAGGGGCACCATGCCTGTGCTCTCAAACTTGCTCATTTCCACAACGGTTGAGACTGATCAGTTGGCCCGACTTTGGAACTCCCTCAGAATACCATGTCTCTATTTTAAGAAGGGATAAACTGATTAGAGTTTGGATTATCTATTTATTTTTGGCCCGCTTTCCTTTCTTTAGAATTCACAAATAAGGAATTCACTCCAGGGCAGAAGCCTTGGCCTGTCTTTTCAGCCTGACTTAATATCCCAGGGATGTTCTTGGCTGATAACAGTCACCTCAGCAATCTACATCAATGCCTCCTAGTGTCAGAGCCTTAGTTTCTAAGAGTCAATGAAGATTATTTTCCTCACTCCTACAAAGTACAATACAGGCCAGAACACAACTAGAGCAGTCTCTGCTAGATAACTGGTCATTGATAAATATAGATGCTGCTGTCATCAAATTTGCTGTGCTAGGCATTTTCTTTTTCTTTCAAAAGTTGGGGTTACATTCTTGTAATATGCTAGAGTGAAAATTGGCACAACAATATAAATAGCACATCTTTGGCCTCCAAACTACGTTTTCATCCTTAATGTTTCCCCTTATACTTTTTTTTTAATCATAAATAATGTTTCTTTCACTCTATGCTTCCTTAGCTCTCACGACGTCCAACTTCACGAACGCAGGATTATTCTGTTCCTGTAAACTGCTTACTGTGAACTTTGGTCCGCATCTGAATCAGGTGAAAGGTTTGCCAAAACACAAACCACCCTGTCCTACCACCAAAGTGCCTGATTCAGCAGGTACAGAATGGGGCCTAAATGTCTGTGTTTCTAACAAGTCCCTAGATGCTGCTGCTGCATTTGCTGGTCTCAGATCCCGCCTTGATCCACCAGTGACAGATCTGCCCATTAATTTCACGTGTAAGTTAACTGGTCCCAGCTACAAAGCTCAATGTCACTTAAACAGCAAGTCATGACGGTAAGAAAAAGGAGACAGGAGACTCAGCGACTAGGCTCCCTCTTTGCCTGTGACTGAGGGAGTTCCTGGGATATGACACTTTGAGTGCTAAAGTAAGAACGCCTCAGGCGAGGCAGGACAAGAGAGTCACCTGGAGAGAAGTAAGAAAAAGCTTAGGGAATGATTACTTTAAAATATTTTAGATAATAAATGAACATTATTATTGAGAGGTACTTTTTTTTTTGCAGTTTTTTGCCAGGGCCAGGTTTGAAGTTGCCACCTATGGTATATGGGGCCGGCACCCTACTCCTTTGAGCCACAGGTGCCACCCTGAGAAGTGCACTTTTTAAGATATATATGATCATAAATGAAGAAGGACAGAGACACATTGAAACATTTGAAGCAGAGAAAAAATAATGATGGTAGCCTAAATGGACCTTCTATTTAGCAATTAAACTAAAGTTCCTTTTGTAAGAATAGGTTTCCTCCCCCTACTTAGACTCTGTGTATTTCAAGGGAATTAATTGCCTATTTTGCTTATAGATGTTACTGTAAAGCACAGTTCATCCTCTCCAAGTGTCAATTAATCCACAATAAATTAATCTACAACTAAGTTAATCAGAAGGTGATGTTGTCGGGGCTTGGTCTAGCTAATTAGATCTGGTCACTGCACAATTGATAAGAACCAAGGCAAATGGGTGGGAAGAACAAAGAAAAAAATCAATTTATTCCAAATCTATTTCAAGTGATTTGGAGACCACTAGATCAGGAAGCTGCCTTTTCAGGCTTGTAATAAGGATTTCTTTTTTTCTTCTTAGGAAGGCACAAGGAGAAAAATCTTTCAAGATCTATGAATGGTAGTTCCTCAGTTCCAAGAAGTTTCCGGGGAAAAAAAGCGCTGCACGCAGCAGATCTTTTCCATTTCATTAACGAGAAGAACTGTGACCTGGAAACCGGACTGGAAATCTGGCAAGAAACTAAGGCTTGGTTTTTAGCGATTGGCCTTGGTAGTTTATCTATTTAACATATATAGAAATGTCCTTCTTTCTTCAGCCCTGTGCTTTAGATTAAAAGTACAAGTTTGCCTTGTGTCTTTAATTCCTAACCCCAGTGAGAACAGCCCCCATCACTAAGTCTCAAAGTTGCAGATGTTGGCCTGGATGTGGAGAGAAGGGAACACTTTTACACTGTCACGGTGTATGGCACACCTCCGGGGTTGGGATACAATTACAAGAGCGATTTGATTTTACCTACCAACTATAATCCATGTAACCTAATTCTTTGTACCCTCAGTGAATCCCAAACAATAAAAAATACATTAAAAAAAAGAATTATGACGTGGCAAACCATAAATCTTGAAAGCTTTTGCTAATCGAAATTGAATGCAAAGGGAAGGAGCGCTTGACTTCTGACTCGTAATGGTAGGACACAGACAGCTTTTAGGAGGTGAAGATAACTATGCCAGGTCATGTAGGATAAAAATCTTTGGTCAAAACCCTTGTTAGGCAGCCCATATAATAGAAATTAAGTAATAATGGTCAGCTCTTCAGGAAGCTTCTGCACCATAGAGCTGTCTTAAAGGTAAGAAAACAAACTCTCATAATGGAGGGCACAGTGTGGAGGGGCATATTCCCCCATCCGGTCACAGGCAGGTTGTTATATGTGCAAGAGATACTTAGCAATTTTCATTTTAATGTTAGTATTTCAGGGATTAACTATGCAGAAAACATCTTAATCACCTGTAAGATAACGTGATGTAACTGCTGTGCACCTGCCACGATCCATTGCTCAGACATGCAGATTTAGGGACATTTAAACATACTTCAGGGGACTAGGAGAGAAGGGAGTATGGGAGTAAGTCCCACTGAAAAAATCACGGGAAATGGTTAACAAAGATGAGTGAAATACAGACAAATAAACTATTTTATAAAGTAGAAAAAAAAATTTAGTAAAAGTGTTTCAATAACTGCTAAACATTCCATTTCAATGGGAAGCTGAACTGCCACAAGACTCAAAGTAGCAGTCATTTCACTACAAACGGCAATTGATTATTATTTTTCCTCTCTGAATGGAAGAGAGAAACGGGAGGTCATTATATGATACAAGTATTTGTTGATGAATTGATAATTTCTGTCACAGTAGTTGTTTTCATGTTGAACCAATATATTTCATCCTACGTGATTTTTAAGAGGTAGAAGAGACATAAACATTAGGGGAAATGTACCAATAAGTATGGAATGGGAGGAATCAGAATTTAATAATTATTTGTAAAAAGGTTGACCACAGAAAGATTGATAGAGATCCTGGAAAAATAAAATTCTTAACAAATATGTCTTTTCCCCATCAAAACCAACAGACCTGTTTCCAAGATGGCAAGATTCCCTTTTTATCTCTAGAAACTATATAAACCGGATATCTGTGAAGCTGTCATGTGGTTGTAGAAATTCCAAAGGACAGTAGACTGTCTCTTGAACTAATAGTTTCCACACCATGTATTCTTTTCACTATTTCTTTTTTTTTGATACAGAGTCTCACTATGTTGCTCTCAGTAGAGGGTTGTGGCGTCACAGCTCACAGCAACTTCAAATTCTTGGGCTTAAGTGATTCTCTTGCTTCAGCCTCCCAAGTAGCTGGGACCACAGGTGCCCACCACAATGCCTGCCTATTTTTTTTGTTGTAGTTGCCATTGTTGTTTAGCTGACCTGAGCCAGGTTTGAACCCACCAGCCTGGGTGTATGTGGCTGGCATACATTGTAACTGTATTACCATTTCACTAAAGCATTAATTGGAACATTTAAAAAAGTCAGTCTCCGGAGTTCTTCAGTTCTTTCCCCCTTCCAGAAGCTCCAGTGCTTTTTACTTCCTCCATATTCCTTTCTAACTTCTAATAAAAGTCCTATCTTAAAAAAAAAAAAACCAACTCAGTCTCCTTTTTTTTTTCCCTAAATTATACAGAATAACCATCCGGATTTTTCCTTAGGCTTCATTTAAAAATTTTCAGCTGTTTATTCTGGAATTAAACAGCTGAAAATGCAGTTACTAGTTTTGAATATATATTTAAGAAAAAGGGACTTCTTGGTTAGTTCTATCAACCAATATTGAATTCAATACTTTAAGCTAAATGTAATTTTAGGGTAGGGCTGTGTTAATAAAGTATTCTGTTTGAAAATTAATTTCACAATAAATTTGTATTATCTCTAAAATTGTCTGCATTAGCTGTTCTGATCCTGTAGCATGCTAAATATTTTTATAGCTCCAAAAAATATATTTATATCAGAAATGTAGTCCCATATGACATAACCTCTAAGGATGCTGGCATTTCTATTCTATTTCACTAGTTGGGATTTTATTTCATGAGTCAAATCAAAACATGATATTAGAGTTCATTTGATATAAATAGAAGTTCTGAGAGTTCACCATTAACTTAGACAAAATAATGTTAAAAATATAACCATTATCCAAGCTTTAGAACAGAGTCATTGTTTTATTTAGAATACATATTTGTAGAGCTGTTATTTGTCAATCTTTCTATTACTTTTAATAAAAGCTCAATTGTGAAAATTAAAATTAAAAGCTAGCACCTAGACTGGGTAAACTATTTTGCTTTTATACATCACTTTTTATGAAAAAGATTAATTTTATTGATATAGAAGATGCTGTGTATGTATCTTATTATGTATAAACCTTTCTAAAGGAAAGTAGGTTCTTTTGAAGATGTTTCTCTAGCAATGAAAAAGTTTAACCATAAACATGTGACTAGTTTTGCTCATGTCCTTACTGTCAGGCTCATCTTGCTTGGGAAGGAAGCCAGGCCATGAATGTCGCAGTCCAGCACTGAATGTGTTGAGTCAGATGTCTGAGTGGACAGGAAGTGTGTGAAGCCTGGTACTTGGTAGGCTGTTGCCAAGCAGTCAAGATCACAGCCAGGACACAACAGCCAATTTACAGGGCTGGGGAAAGAAGTCAGAGCCAGAAGACAAGCTGGGTGACAAAGTACAAGGCCCGGGGTACTTGAGGACAAAGCTGAAGGCTTAACACCATGTCAGGCCAACAATGTCGTGACCTTAACAGGCTATTTTTAGCATAAAGGCCTTACCTCTTGAATAGCACTGTCATGGTTTGATTGAGGAGGGTACTTAGGGTCACTACTTGCAGCTCCCAAAGAAGGGAAAAAGAAGTGAAGAAAAGGATGGTTAGCTATGGGTTTAGAGACTGTGGATTATGCCCTGGGCCACGTTAGGAATCTGTGGACAGGCAGCTGGGGCCCAAGCTCCTTTCTTTCTACTTCTTTTGCTCAACTTGTCTACTTCCTACCTCAACACAAATAAAATAACCGAATGAATGAATGAAAAGATAAATGAAATGACACATGTATATATGTATTTTTGTCTTTGAGCTTTTAATTTACTCCCTAAGTTACTGCTCATTGAGAACACTCCAGAGAAAGCAAACTAAAAACTTTTTCAATTTCCTGGAGGAAAAAAAATCAATCAATCAAGGTTTAGGCAGGTAGGCTAATGGAGTGCAGCTGTATGATGGCTTGAGCAAAGTCAGCTTTTCCCAAAGGTTATAAAAAAAAAAAAAACCCTACTTAGAGTTAAGTTTTGTAAACTACAGTGCTTTTTACTAAAATTGAAGCCCCCAGGGATGGTGCCTGTGGCTCAAAGAGTAGAGCATCGGCCCCATATACCAGAGGTGGTGGGTTCAAATCCAGCCCCAACCAAAAATAAATAAATAATAAAAATAAAATTGAAGCCCCTAAATGAACTCAATCAGATAGTTCAAGTGTATAGACAATTGGAAATGTTGGAGGAATTCATGAAGAATGTTTGGACATTCAAAGAATAACATATTTTGCTTAACACAACTTTCTTTTTACACTACATGTAGTATGTATACTTTTTAGCATTGCAAAGACATTATTTCAGGAGTCATTTGCTTTTAGGTAACACTTCATCAAAATTCCACTATGACCTAACCTTCAAAATACAATTCTAATGCCAGTAATAGTCTCCTTTCTGTTTGACTTGTCAGTCTGGGTAAATAAATGTTTCCTCAGCATGGAAGGTTAATTAACTCAAGTTGAATACATCTGAATGAGATAGAAATTGTTTGTATTTGCTCATTAACCATTTTTTTCAGATAAGGCAGAACGAGAAAGGGAAGAGCAAGAAAGAGATATCATATTTGCCCTCTTAAATTACAGATTTATAGGGAGAGAACTTTTGTGAGCTTTTCTCAAAGGATATTTTTATCAGTCAGTCCAGATGGATCAATACATTAAACCAATCTATAGTGCTTGGATGAAATTCTTCTTTTTCAATCTTTGAAGGTCTCATCCTCACAGATATTCCATTTCTACTGAAGGACGTATCTTGTTAAGGTTTCTGAGATGCTAATCAAAAGGTGCCACCAGATAGGATTTTTTGGATTTTCAGGTGAATATTACTGAAACGCATAACTAAAAGATAAATGCCAGAGCAATCTGCCACCAAATTTGCAAGATGCATGTTGTACAAGATACTGAAAATGATAGATTATGCATCATTCAAAATGAAATAAAGACTGCTTCTTCAAGAACTTATAGATCTCATTTATTTTTGCTATTTTAAAATTTAATGATACAAAGTGTCACTTCCTCTTTACCCCAACAACCTAGATGTCTAGTGTTATAGGTCTTTATTATAAATACTATTTTTGCATATCGTACATGTATTGTTACATATTGTATACCCAAGTTAATTAAAAATACATGTTTACATAGCAACTTGCATGTACATGTTCATAGCAGCACTATTCATAATTGGAAAAGGCAGTGAAAACCCAAGGGCCTGCCCATAGATGAATGAATGAATAAAAGATACTGTATCCATGAATAGAATGTTACTCACTCGGCCAGATAAAGACATGAAGTACTGACACATTAGGACATGGATGAGACTTGAAAGCATTATGCTACGTGACAGCTGTCAGTCACAAAATACCATATTTTATATGATTTCATTTATATAAAATGTCCAGAATAGGAAAATCTACACAGACAAAAACTTGGTTAGTGGTTGCCAGGAAATGAGAGAAAGGGGCAATTAGGAGATGGAGGGTTTCTTTCGGTGGTCCTGGAAATGTTCTATATATAATTAGATAGTAGTAATGACTGTGCAACATTGTGAATATGTCAGTCTCCTGAATGTACACTTTAAGATGGATGAAATAGTGAATTTTATATTATATGTAAATTTATGTCCTCGCAGTGCCAAAGGCCCCATGTGATCTGCAGTTCTCCATTATGGGATTTTATCCCTGTCGACCCGTCCTTTTGTTCCTTGTGTAACACACTGCATCATTGGCCTTCTTGCTTTGCAAGGCTCCAAGCACATCCCACCTTGGAAACACTGAGTTTGCTGTTCCACCTGTCTGGAATGATTTTCCCCAGACAGCCAGATTATTTATCTCCTCAACATCTTCAAGTGTTACTACCTTCTTGATGGATAAAACTGTATCTTTCTACCCTCACTGCAATTTCTCTTTCTCTTCCTTGCCTCTTATTATCTGTACCATTTATGACATCATGTGATATACAACAATCTAAGAATTATTTATTATTGTTTTCCTCCAGTGGAATGTAAACTCTATAAAGGGTGGGTTTTTAAATTTTTTTTCCTCTTGCTGTTCTCTGTTGATCCATAGTATCTAGAATGGTTCTGAGAACACGATAAATTCCAAAACCTTATTTATTAAATGAATGAGCAGAACAACCTAGGAAACAGGTTGATGCATGGGGAAACAAACAGTAGGAGGGGACAGAGGAAGGCCCAGCACTAGTATGCCGGTCAGCTCACATGGGAATCATCTTTTTTTTGTAGAGACAGAGTCTCACTTTTTCACCCTCAGTAGAGTGCAGTGGAGTCGCTCCAGCAAACCTCCAACTCCTAGGCTTAGGCGATTCTTCTGCCTCAGCCTCCCAAGTAGCTGGGACTACAGGCGCCCACCACAACGCCCAGCTATTGGGAATCATTTTTAATCTCTCTAAAATTGTTGCATTCTTTTATTCATGTGTGATGGAACCATGTGGTTTAAGGACTTTTTTTAATGAAAAATTTTGACACATAATTTCCAAAGTCCTTTCCTCCTCTCCACCAATATGATGCTCTGAAAAACAGGATGTTGATTAAGAAAATAAACCCTGAGCTGTAAGATCCACAGTGTTTCTAAACAAGTGATTAATAAGTTAATTTAACAATTATGCACAAATAATTCTTCACTAGCTCTTCCGTTTCCAGAGGCCAACAGCTAAGTTAGATTCGTAAATGTGGAAAATTATTTTCTACATATGAAATTTATACTAGAAATTATCTAAAGGCATTGTTATCAAGACCCTCCAACCTCTTTTATTTTTTGCATTCTGCAAGGTCAGAAAGAAAGAATGATAGACTCAGAAAGAAAGTTGCTGAGAACATTGAGCGAAACAAAAACAATAACAAAACTTTAAGCTGCTGAAAAACAAATCAAGATTAAAAAGTAGGAAAAGGACTTTAGGAGAATTTGAACTGCGTTAGCTTCGACCAACGTATAAAACTTAGGAAATGTCACTCCAGGTTAAGAAACAGATGAAGAAGTTCTCTTTTCAAAACTATAGGCAAACATATAGGGAAATGACTTACATTTACTAAATGTCATCAAATATCTTAAATGAATTTTATGCATATTATCAGGATTAGTTAATAGTGATATTTATTTATTGAGTTAAAATATATATTATTATTTGTTTTCAATTAACCTCTGATGAAATTACCTGCAGGGAAAATTCCCTGTAACTATAACCCAGGGAAAATTCATAAGCAATTTCTAACTTGATAGCTGAGGAGAGAGAACCTCAAACATAACAGCCAATACATTGGTGCAGCCACATTGGAAACAGTCCCATAATTCCTCAAAAAGTTAAACACAGAGTTATCCTATAACCCCAGAATCCCCCCAATTTAACACATACCCCAGGTAAACGAAAGCCTGAACCTAAATGCTCATGGCTGAATCTTCTATGATCCCTCCAAAATGGAAAGAACAATAGAGTATGTCCTTCAATGGATGAGAGGAGAAATAAGATGTGTTACACCCTGTAATGGAATATCATTCTGCCCCAAAGAGCAATAAAGTCATGATAAAAGCCACATCACGAATGGACCTTGAAAATGTTATGCTAAATATATAAAAGTAATAAGTCACAAAATACTAGGGATTCTGTTTATGTAAGATACCCAGTGTGGCAAAGCTCCAGAGACAGAGCATTGCTCAGGGAGAAGGAGCTCACGGGTAATGCAGAGTGAACGTTAATGGGTATGACGTATCTTTGAGAGGGTCTAGAAATGATTGTGGTGATGCTATCCCAACTCTGAATATACTAAAATCCAGCTGAATGTACGTGTGTATGGTGTGTAAATTATATCTCAATAAAGCTGTTATTTAAAAAAACAGTAAGAAGCTATGCCTATTCCTCTTAAGCTCTAGCTCCTTTACTTCTGGTCTACTATGAGGGAACACAACCAAATGCTGACTTCTGTCACCTGGGAGGGTAGGGGAGTGCAGACTAATGAAATCACACTTTGGTACAGTGGTGGATCACAAGGCAGGGCAGGCAGAGCTATGGTGCTATGCATGCATGCCTTCGGGCTGCTCTGTTAGGAGTGTGTGTCTTATCAACCAATACATGCAAATGGGGTGGTAGCCATCATGTGTGTCAAATGAAAAGGATCCTCCAAATGTAGAACTATAATCACTCTACTAACAGCTTTGCAGAACGGAATCCAAAATTCTCAGTATAGTCTATCAGTCTGGCCCTTGAAATCTCTCTAGCTTCACTTCTAGCTCCACACCCACACACTACCTTTCGGTCCTTTCAAACTATCCTAGTTGTCCTAAATGCCATGCTTCTCGCTAGTTTTGTTTATACCTTTTGCCAAGGCTCAGTACGAAAATCACGGTAGAAACTCTGTAACTTCTTTTTTAAATGCTCATAACCTCTTGTCTGTATTCCTATTTTGGTAACAATCATGTTATTATAATTATTTTTTAAGTGAATCATCTATCCTCTAGATTGTGAGTCTTGATAGAGCAATATCTGTGAATGATTGAAAGTAGAATTGTATTTAACTATCTCTGCCTAATCTCTCTGCTCTGACGAGAAGGAGGGGAAAGTGGTGTTAAATACAATAGAACTTCCATGCCTAGGACCACCTTCCTATACTGACCACCTCCTTAAATTGACCTAATTTTCATAGAATGGACATGCAGCATGTGTACTCAGTAGAAGACTGACCTCTATATACTGACCACCTCTGCAAGTTGTATCTTGACCACTTGGATTGTGATACACAACATTAATTTATCCTCTATAACTTGACTAGTTGATCCCACTCTACACCAAGGAGTAGAAGGTGTGGGCTTTGCCCCTTACTTGTATTCTATTTTTTTTCCTTAGCATAAGTTTTTTTGTCATGTTTTATTATTACTGCAGGTTGAATTAGGCCCAAGGTCCTATTGTTTATCATATGTTGTGGAAGACTTTTTCGATGTCAAGGACTGATCTGAATTGTATGCACCCTAGAATTACTGAAAAATTTTACGCTTAAGACATGATGGCCCAAAGGAAAGAACTCAAAGAGCTGACATTAAAGGAAAAGGTCGCTCTTCTGCACTTTCTGGAAAGCAGCAGTCAAAGAAAGATGGCAGAATATTTTACTGTTAGCAAGACCACAGTTAGCAGCACCCCACAATGTCAACATGAGTACTTGGAGAGATTTGGGAAGGAAAGTGGAGACCTACAGCAAAAAAGAAGGAAAACTTCCTTTGATGAAGTCAATGAAACCACATGAAGCTAGTTCAAAAGCTGAGAGCAGTTAATGCCTGAATCTCTGGGCAGATGATCCAAGAATTTGTTAAAAAATTAGCACAGGAATTCAGGATGGCAGATTTCCAAGCATCAAGTGGTTGGCTCCAGAAATTTAAACTGTGACACAGAATCTGCCAGAGTCTGTGTGGTGAATCTAATAAAGTTCCAGTAATCAAGAGTATCCAACCATGTTTCTTTTCTGCTGTACTTTGGAAGAATAAGAGTTAATGTGGGCCACACATTAAGTACACAAACAACAACAACAGTTGATGAGCAAAAACAAGGGGGGTGGGGGAGAGGGTCTGTGCATACTTTTCTCAATATCAGACACCACAGATAAGCCATCAGGCCTCAAATAATCCGCATGCAGTTTATGGGTCACAGGTTGGATTCCCCTGCTATTGAAGATATGGAAGAATTCATCGAAAAGTTTCCAGGCTTCATTAGAGGCTTCTGACTTGATGATATCTCTAATGCTGACAAGTGCAGCCTTTTTTTTGTGGTGATGCCTGGCAGGATGGTGATAAATATAAGGGCAGAAAACTTTCCAGAAAACGCTCACAGCTCTGCTTTGGACCAACTCAACCAGAGAGGAACTGTAATCCCCAGTGATTAGTGATGCAAAACCATGTCAACAAAAGGAAGCCCAGAGATCTTCCCATCACTTGGGGATCAAACAAATAAATGCACATGGATGACTGGTACCCTATTTGAAGAGTGACCAAGGGGTATCGACCGAGAAATGAAGAAGAAACAGTCTGTCCTACTACCCCTAGACAACTGCCCTGGTCACCTGCAAGTGAACCAGCCACAAGTGTGACACTGAAATTTCTGCCTTCAAACATGACCTAAAAATCCAAGCTCTTGATCAAGTCATCGTGAAAACATTTAAAATGTACTACCGAGCTCAACTCTGTAGCTGAAGTCAATTGCTGTAGAAAAAAGCTCAGGTATGTTGAGTGGTGCAGCCAGCACTGAGTCCATTTTCCACTTGTGTTTGTAAAAAGAATAGGAAATAGGTCAAGACCTTCTTAAAAAAAGAATGATTAAGCTATGAGAAAACAGTAACTGTTTTGATTTTGTATGATGCTCTCTGTCTGATTTTACTGTGTCCTATTGTGTATGTTTTATATAATATTCTCTAGTGAAAGGTGTGTGAGAAAGTAAAGGGCATGTACGTAGCAGCACAGTAAACCTCGGTTCTTGTTTGACCACCTCCATATGTGACCAATTTGTTACAGTCCCTTGGGTGGCAGAGGTTCTACTGCAATATTATATAAATGAAAAATAAGTTTGAAATAATTTAAACGGTATAGGCAGTCACAAACTAAATGGCATGGACAATGGTGTGGCATAGCACAAAATAGCCAGTTAGGACCCATTCCGCCCTGAATGAGTTCTCAATCCCTGTCAAGAGAGCATTCCACCATGCTGGGCTCATTCTAAATGGGACGGCCCCTAACACAAGCCAACTATGTTGTCCAGGGTTCACCCAATGTATCAATCTATCACACTGCTCTATGAAAAATAGTGAGGTGGGCATTCAAGAAAGATGAAATGTCTGCTCCAAATTGCCATCTAAGAATGCATTCTCAGTTAACAAAGAAAATACCCAACTTTCCCCTTAAGTGTAAACTTGAGACCCCAGCTCCCATGTTAGTGGGACTCTACTAAGTCTGGGCATATGGAATTCTGTTCTAGGTCCCAGACCAACCAGTCAAGCCCCCCGTGTTATTGCTTCATGATCTGCACAAGCATCAGCTCATCTCACTATCGTCATCAGCTGCTGTTAAGTCACCTGCCAATTTTCTGGGTTCTCAGTTGATTTACTCTAAATGTCAAGCTTGACCTTGGGCATCCATGTTTCTACTATTGCTGTTAATATAAGAATTCTCCAGATACTCAAACCTGACCTTAGCTTCATGCTTAGATTTTCTTCTAGTAGTACCTTTTTTCTTCCCAGTTCCATAAAAAATAAAATTTAAATATTCTGTAGTGTGCCTTGCATGAACAATGGACATAAATTTGAAGAAGACTGGTTTGGTTTTTATATCTGTCTGAAATTAAGATGCTCTCATGTTACACTTTGTGTTTAACTATTTTGTAGATCAGAGCATGTATGAAATAGTGTAGAGACCTACAAAGCAGTTGATTGAAACTCGATATTTAGCATTTAATTTTGCTTATACCAAATTATAATATCAAATTATATATATAATAAAAATATTAAATTAAATATATATAAATTGGTATATAATATACCAATTACATATATCAAATTACATTTGATATAAAGCTTTAACATTTTACATTGTTTATATCAATAAGAACAAAAGGAATAAAGCAATTGATTTTTTCTTGAATTACTAAATGCAGCTTAGAAATTAAATCTTTCTAGGTAATCTTTTTTTTTTCTGATTTCATGGGTATTAGAAAAATATTTCTACATAACCTTGTGATAAAGCCACAATAAATGGGTCCTTTAATGAATATTCAAGTGTTTATATGCAGGGTCTTTGTGTTATGTGTGTAAGAATAAATCATATTTTTTATCATTTTCTATCTTTTAGAAAAAAATATAAGGAAAGGGGATACAATAAAGTTACTTATCAGGACAGTTGTAATATCTACAGTAGATGGTTTCCTAATTTTATTGAGAATAATGATGTGGAACTTTAAAAAAAAAAAGAGCAGTTAATGAGGATTTGTGATCTGGTAAAAACTCAGTCTCAGCTTTGTCTCTGTCATGACAAAAATATTAAGTTGTTTACCTTACTAATCTCTAGGATTTGTTTCGCATTGCACAATATAGCAAATATTTTTACACCTATTCATTTTCAGAAAATTATTTTCAATCAAAGGTAAGAGTACTTTTGTCTCTTGTAAAATATAGAAACAAAAATTCAGAGATTTGAATTAACTTCCCTAAAAAGACACCACGAGCTCTGCCCTGCAGCGCTGAGGCCACAGTGTACACCTCCCATCCAGAGCACTGTCTTAGGGAATGGAAGGGAAAAGGGATATAAAATGAACAGAGATGCTCCGTCTTTCCTATTTAAAATTATTTTCAAATCTGCTTTTTTTCCTTCTTGGTCTTCCCATTTAAAATATTCCTTTTTTAAAAGTTAAAACTCATCTTTGACATGAAGTTTTAATCTCGAAGAAGATATTTAAGAAAGAAAAAGATGTTACAAATTCAAATTATTCATGTTGGGCCAAATGTTAAATAATAACTTAATTGCCTTCAAATTTGCACAGCAACTAATTAGGCCTCTAGCCAGTTGAAATCATACGTTATCAACGTGTAGCTTTATGTTTCTAGGGCTCATGGAAAGAAAAAAAAAGGCAGATGCTCTTTTCAGAGTTTGCTAACTGGATAGCTACAAATGCCCAGCAAAGCCACGTGAGACTACAACAGGGGCAAAGACACACTTATGGCCATATTAATATCACTTTTAACCTCTGAGCACTTACACATCTGGTTTAGAGCCTTCCTGTGACTCTTTAGGTCTTAAAGTAATAGCTAAAAGCAAGTAGCTAGTATACAGTAGTTGCCTAACAAATTTTTTATGTGGCCATTTATTTCATTGCTTATAACATTTTCATGGCTAAAATGTGATAGTTTGGTACATTATCACCATGTTCAATAGCAAAGAAAACCCCAACCCATAAATAATCCCACACAATGGATACTTGAGAGCTCCTCATGAAGGTGTGGTGGCTGGAGATGTTCTATTCAAATTTAAACACCGGATTTTCTAATTTCAATCTCCTTTCCGTACTTTTTTGCAGAAACACGGCACACATCCTATGGCATTTAGGATTGCTCAGGCTGTACTTTTGTGAGCCAGGAGTTCGTCTCCAGAGTGCCTTACAAACTATGCAGTCAGTTCCCAGGGCATTTATTATGGAACCAACTGGAAGAGGGACAGGAATTCAGTTCAGAGCAGACCTCAGCATTGATAATGTTTGTTTGCCATGAAGTCCACAAAGGGAAGAACTATAATTTACAAAAAGAGACAGCTGGGTAAGTAGGAAGGTAGGGAAATGCCTAAACACTAGTTTGAGGATAAAAATAGACATTATAATATATTTAGGTTAATTTTAGGAGTGACAGCGATTTTAAGGAGGCCAAGGACGAAAACATGAAGCAGGTAAGAGATAATTATGGTCAATTAAAAATAAATTTTCAAAGCTAAGTGAATGAAGTTCAAGTTATGTAAATCTACAATAAACTGCATTGTGGAAATAAGAAAAAACAGCGAAAGAGGCAGCACTAAAAAAATAATCTCTAAACTCCTGTTTGATAAAAACAAAACAGACAAATTTTTTTTAAGTAGACTAAGCTATTATGAAATGCTATTTAGCGTGTTAGAGATAATTCTATACACAAGGTAACTAAAAAATATTAATATACAAATCCCTAAAATAGATCAAGAGAAAAAAATAAAAGTAATACAAATATGCAGTAGCCTGAAAAAGACATTCCGTGCAACAACATCCCACTTTTATTTAAAAAAAAAAAACAAATATTTTTTAAGGGGATATTAGAAGGAAGTCTATGGGATTGATACTATTGTTTTGTTTGCGGTAAAATACATTTATAATTTATTCTTTTGCAATAAGAAAAACTATTAATTATTAAAAATAATGAAGACCCAGGCAGAGTCATGTAGAGGGAAGCTCAGGCAGACTGGGGACTTTCTCAGAGACAAGTGCCAGGGCAGAGCGAGGAGCCGCAAAGCCCCTTCACATCTAAACTTGAAGGCCTGGCTCTCTATAAAGGCCGGCCAGCTTTCTCTCCCCGTGACTTCAAGCTGGCTGGCTTTGTCCAAAGGCAAGTACAGCTATGAAAAGATGCCCATTTCCAGATGATTACACTACCGCCCAAATATTTAGAAATCAGGAGAAGCGTCTTCAGATCTGAGGTTCTACATTTTTCAGTGGCAGAATTTACTAGCTAAAATCCAAAATTAAAGATAGGATTAAATGTTTATAGTTCTGTGAATAGAATTGTATTTCTCTTCCCAGATTGCTATTACAGTACAGTATACACTTAGGAGAGCCACTTAGCCTTAGTTTTTTCACATGAAACAAGAATAAGAGTAGATGTGCCACATTTTCTTATAGGCAGCTGTTTTACACATAGAAATGAAACAAATGGAACAAAGCAATTAAGTGAAGTGAGTTCAGCTAAGGTAAATTATACACACAATTCTTGGCTTAACCAAAGGAAGCAGAGATTACAAGAAGCCTTAAAACTCATTTAAATCTCTCCCTGAAGCAAAGAGTTTACTGATTACAATAGTCTCAGGGTATTTGACAAAGCAGTGTTTCAACTATATAAAGCAGACTTTTGAGAGAGTAATTGCAGAGATTTTATGATAATTTTATAATCACTCACTGAAGTTTAATGTGGAGTCACACATCATGCACACATACTTTCTTTGTGATCTTACATTCTCAAATGGAAAACAAAAAGCCTACTTTGAAATGGTTATCTCAGAATGAATCTACTAAGTTGAAGGCAATAGATCTTACGGTTAACATATGCAATTTTTATATTAAAACCAAAAACAAAACGTATATTCATAATGCAATTTTTCCCTTTCTGTCTTTCTCCCTCTCGTATGTACATGCAAAGACACATACTCACACACAAACACAGAACCCCATCCATCCAAATAGCTAGTGTTCTCTTTTCCTCTGGAACATTATATTAGCTTCAGATACAACAACAGGCAACTCTTCTCCAAATAGAGTAGGCTCTAGAATTGCAGTTTTAAACCACAGCTGTTAGAAGCTGCATCCAAAGTTAATATGTTGATGCTATGTTTTTAACTGATAGTGTCCAAAAATTCCTTCTTGTGAAACACACACTCACACATATCCAATTATTTACAGCTGCTGGAAACTAAAAGACATACAGACACACATACACACACAGAGACTCATTTATACACGTACAACGCATGAACACCATTCCTGCCATAATTTCTGGATAAGAGAAAAACAATCACAGCACATGTGTAGCATATTAAAATGCTCACAGAAATATAACTCATGTGAAAATGAGATAGTACCCTTGCTTACCACACATTATACAGCCTTCTCTCGCTGCCTTCTCAGTGGGGGTGCAGGCAGAGAGACATCCAAGCAAGTTTATGAGGCATCATGTGACCCCACTGCCGGCCAAAGACTCTGCTACAAAATAAGAAGCTATAAATTTCCTTCTCATTAAATACTTAGTCATCTTTACAGAAAGATTTTTATAACCAAGTACCCTGTGTCTTATGTTTAACAGATCTCCAAAGCCATCTCTCTCTCTCTCTCTCGAGCATTTTTCTATCAAATATTTTTATGCCATGTAAGTTTTGACTGTTCCCTTGACCACCCCAAAAACCTACGTTTTATTTCTATGTACAATTTCATTTATATTGAGTCATCCCAGTTTCTTTGGCTAAAAGATTCCATGTCTTATGTATTCTGTTGTGTGTCTCAGGCAAAACACTAATTTATAAATATTGTTCTCTTTATTGAATATTTTTGATCTAATGAATCCATATACAATCTCAGTTCATTTGAAGTACTGTTGCCTTTCTCAATGGGACGAAAATGTATTGAAATATTTTATGTCGTGCTTAGATCTAACAGAGCTCTCTTTTACTACCCGTACTTACTCCCTCCACCCCGCAAACGGCCATAGACTCTCCTCACCTGTCAAGGGTAGATAATACAAGACAAAACATTTTCCGGTCCAAGAAAGGCCCTGAAGGAATGAGTGAACTGGAAGCCAAACCCGTCAATTATCACCAGGATAAAGCTTAAAATTTTAGACTGTTTCTTCCAAGAAAGAATAATATTTCTTGGCACTCTCACCTCACATCTGTGTGTCTGATTTCCTTTTCTGACTCTGCTTCTTCCTTTACTGGGAAGAATCCACCTGTGTGAATTTTATAACATTTCCATAATTTGTAGCTTTATCACCCATTTTATGTTGGTAATTAATTGCACAGTAGGCTAAAGCCAGGTGCTCGGCGTTAGGATTTGGCACATGACAAGATGCACTGCCTGCAGGCTGACCCGCTCTCTCAACCTGTATCAAAATCATTCTCCATCACACTTGAGGCTACGGAGACTGCTGTGAGCATGAGGAAAGATGCTTTTTTTCCCTGCATAAATTAGTGCCAAGCATCACCACTAGAGTTTGCAAGAAGCTTAGAAAGTTGGGCCTCCATTTTCATCTCTCATAGCAGAGTTCTGACTACTATTATTTCTCAGCTGGACCATCATCATAGTCCTGTAAACAACGTCTTCACATTTTCTATGGCACTATTGCAATCCATTCTAATACAAAAAATGCATGATTAATCTTTATCTTATATCCCTAACATTTTGGGGAGCAGAAAACAATAACTTATAAAGTCCGTAAGAGTTTGGTCCCTGCTAAAGTTGCTAGAGTCATCCTTCACCTTACATGCATCCCCATAAATCCACTTTGCTCTATCCACACTGAGCTTCATTTACATCCTTGAAAATTGTTCTTGCCTCAAGACTTCAACTCTTATGTCACCTTTGTCTTGACCACCATTCTTCCTTATCATTTGGCTATTGTCTGCTTATTTCTCAGCTAAGTAGGTTTTTTCCCCAGGGAGACTTCAAGGATGCCAAATGGGCTGGCAACCTCTCCCGCACAACCAAATCTTATATCCCTCTTACCACAATCATGACATTCAACAGCTGAATCTCCATTTCCTGTCTATGAATTACAGTCCTAAATGGCCTGGAGGTCCACGAAAAATGATACCATATTCATTTTGGTCCCTAGTTTGTCTTGTGATCACTACTCAGAACATTCATTAGGCAGAAAGAAATTGTTAAACGAATAAAAAGCTTGCTGCATCTCCACTGATTCTATGTCCTTTCCCCAGTCCACAGGTCCTCCTTTTTCCTGCCTGGTGTCTCTATGAGCTATTTGTCTTGATACGTAATTAGAGCAACACTCAGAGCACTTTGATTTAGGAGAATGTCTATTGTTGTCTCCCCATCTGATAAATCAGAGCACACTGACCCAAAGAGACAAGAAAACTTGCCAAGGACACTGAGCTAGAGAGAAGAAAGCGCTGGACCTGAACCCAAATCTTTCAAATCCCTGCTCTATGTTCTCGCCCCTACAACAAGCTACTTACCAATGACCAGGAGTTTTCATCAACTCCCTGGAACAAAGTTCTTATGCCAAATACTGATGTGGCAGGCAGCTTATTTCATGACTGGCCCTTCATCAATGTGCTCCGGCAATAAACATGCGGAAGTAAAATTATGAAGGAAACTTAAGTCAGCAAAATTTTGTGTCCAAACCAGAACGTATTACGCTCATTTTCCTGTTGCTTCAACTTGTTTTACTTTCTTAGAGGATGAACCTTTTCAAACTGTGGAAACAAGGTAGTTTGGGTGGTTGCTGTAGTAGTTGTTGTTCTAGTTATTAGAGGTTTACAAAATACTGTAGACTATATGTTGTTAGTTGGGTTTTGTCCAAATAGTACACTTTAATCATATACATTGAAAATACAAGTAATATAGTTTCTCTGAAGCATTATTACTGATGCACGCAGATTTTATAGTATTTTGAGAAGAAAATCACTTAAAAATAGTTTAAGGCATTTTTGCCAATTTTAAGCATCTACCACTTAGTCTAACATATGGGTAGGTGAAAGAGGGCCCAGCTAGCAAATGTGCTGATTCCAATTCACTTCTACCACTAAGAGCTTTGTCCTGGTCTCAGACACCTGATGTCAGCTGCTTCTTTCTAATAGGATTTGCCTGGTAATTTATGATGTACTGATTTTGCCCAAGGAAACCCATGGTTACCCTCAATGACCATTTGAGGTTTATTTGTGTGTCCTATTTTTAGAACCCAGAAATTCTACTTGCGAGACTATGCATTATAGTTAAAACAGCTACAAAATACCATTTCTTCCATTTGCATATGATATTAATTTGCAAAAGGTAATATATCTAAACTATAATTTCTGCATTAATACAAAAGGGTATTAACTATCATGAAGTACCACATTATGCAGATTGGGATTATAATTTGGTTTGTTGGCACATAAATGGAGAAAGAAGACTCTGCTGTCCATGGGAATGGAAATTGGTCATAGTTTCTTATACAACGAGATGTTCCAAACTAGAGCATAGCAATTCCATTTCTAGAGAACATAAAAATATGTTTGTAAAAACAATATACACAGATGTTCAGAGCAGGGCAATATACAAAAGCACCACTGGGAAACAAGTCAGATATTCATCACCTGGTAAGTGGGTGCATTGTGGTATATTTAAATTTAATACTAGTCAGCAACAAAAGGAAGCAAGTTACAACAAAACAACCTGGACGGACCTTTACAACCTACACTGAGTAAACAACACAAGGCAGACAGATCTGCATCAGTAAAACTTCAGCGATGATAGGAAAGTCTGGGATGTTGACTGGGGTGATATTCCTACTGGTGCACAAATTCATCTTCTGATTTAACACTCTAATTAAACTTGGTGAATTTTACCGTGTGCGAATCATCAATAAAACAGTAAAGCAACTGAAATGTGTTTATTCCTATTGGTCCACTGTACATGGAACATGGCAGGAGGCTACAGACTTTTGTCCCTTAAGCTTGGCAAACAGTCATGGTTGTACTACGATTTCACCAAAATAAATGCCCCTTGGAGCCCTCTCGCAAGCTGCCATACTGTGAGGTCTCTTCCCACTGACCCGTACTTTACAGGACACCTTTTACGAATTAATATACCTTGCTTTCTCTTTCTCTTTGGGAGAAAAATATAAGAACATTATTACCAGTCCTCCTTTATAAACTGCTTTTTTACAAAGTGATTTTAAGAAGTATAAGGAATGTGAAAACAAGTGGAAGATTTCAACTATAGTAATAAATACACAATGAACGTATATCAAAGAACAGATGGAGGTTCATGTTCTTGGAAAAGTTTTTAGTTTGTGTTCATAATAAGGTTGTCCACTGACATGCTGAAGATTTTTTTTCCTTTTTTTAAAATGACTATTCAGACTGATGGAAGCTCAATTACTTGGAAAAAGGTTTTAAGTTTTCTTTTTTATTAAATCATAGCTTTGTACATTAATGCAGGCATGGGGTACAGTGTGCTAGATTTACATCCATTTTGAAATATTTTCACCAATCTGGTTAACATAGCCTTCATGGCATTTTCCTAGTTACTGTGTTAAGACATTTATATACTGCATTTAGAAAGATTCCCATGTACCCTTGTAAGATGGACCATAGATGTGATCCCACCAATCACCCTCCCACCAAGGTTTTAAGTTTTCTTTTACTTATTTCAGAGTAACAAATTATTGGATATGGACTTGACTACTTAAAGCTCCAGAAAGCATTATTAAAATGGAACTCTTAAACAATCATACAAAGAAGACTTAAAGAGGGAAAAGCAATTGTTTTGTGGGATAGATATTTAATACTGAAGAACCAGAGCAATCTTCTATTTCTTGCAAAGTATTCCACAAAACAGGTGCATTAACAAAAAAAAAAAAAAAAGGATGGGTAATAGGACTAAGAATATAGCTACTAATGGAATATGTTGATTCTGAAGCTGGATAAAATGGAAGTCATATTCACGAAGTATAACTGCTTTTCTCTCAGCACTTTGTTGTACGGCATATTAGGCACTTACAGCATCTTGCCCCCTTGAGTACAACTTCATTGCATAATTACAGTAAGGGAACCCATTATGTACTTTTTTCTATTTTCTTGTTTTGCCTTGTACAGTGAGTCACAAATTCTTCGATAAACATGTACCGAGGAGTTAAAGAACACACTCTTATGACTGGTCTTTATGTTAAACATGAGAACTAGAGCCTAAGTCATTATCCAGGTAGCTTCAGGAAAGGAAAGGAGGAAACGGCCAGGCTTTAGAATTATCAGCCCAAAGTCACTAGTGCTGGATCTAAAATGAGAGGAGGTAAGGCAGGGTATTAAGCCTATATTTTCCCTAAATTTCTATAAAGGGGACAGAGGAAAAACTACTGAGAAAATATGATATAAAATCACAAATAAATCTTCCTAAAACTTTAAAATATTGTTTCCTAGATGTAGTGTCAAAAGCCAGCATTCCACAGAAATTGATGGTATAAAAATATATGAAGAAAAGGCCAGGCTAAATGTGATATGTACCTACCAGGGTTTCTGTCTTTCGTTTTCTCAGAAAGGAACCAAGCACATGATTTCCTTAGGATTTAATAAGGGTATATTCTTTACTTTCACATTACGAATTCTAACGGAGCCAGATCCATGCTTGAAAACTGATCCTTCAGACAGAAGTGCCCTCTAGGGAATGTTTTTTACACAGGGAAAAAATGTGTGCCGAGGACAAAGGCAAAATTAAACCTCTTTTTGGTACAACTGTTTTTAAATGAACTCCCCCTAGCTTTTGCCACCACTGGCCCCAAATATACCTTTACCAACATGCAACACACTTTGGGCAGATTTGCGATTACATTGCTACACCATGGAGCCGTTAGACAGGACACTAAAAAGTCACTTGTGGGATTCCAGATTCATATTCTATGCCCAATTCTTAGTTAAAGACAATATAGGCTAACAACTGCCCATTCATAACATTATTGAATTTTAGATTTAAACGGTGGGCCTTATGCCTTAACTCTCTCAATATGAATACAAAATGGGGGGAATCTAAAAACATTAAAATGACTTTCTGAGAATAAAACATGCACCTTACATCACAGCCAGCATTATATCCCCAAATTTGGATTCCTAGGTGGTTCTTTCCACTACACCATGGTGTCTCTCTCTCTCTCTCCTTCTCCTTTTCCCTCTCTCCCTCTCAACTCTCCTCTTTCTCTCCCCTCTCCTCCCCCACTATCTTCTCTCTCCTATTCTGGGTACTTTTCTCACCATGACTTGGGAGGATGTATTTATATAGGACATTATTTTCCTGGACACAGTTCAAAGCCACAGTCTGCAGATACTGCAGAGGTTCTGCTAATACACGACCCCAAAGCAGCTCTTATATTCTCACTACAGAGCCCAAGGCAAATAAGCAACTCATTTCTCTCCAACAAAATGTCAGCCTGCTATATTTATGGTGGAAGCAGTTTCCTGTTAATTAATCTATTATAAAAAAATCTTCTAATGATCAAAAATTCCCAGCAGATGGAGTACAGAGAAATACTTCTTACCCCTCAAGTTAAAACATCAAAATATTTTTATTATAATCAGTTTTTTCTTGTTAGAAATAGCCTGAAGTATGTACGGTAACATTTCCCTGAAGACTCTTTAGTTTTGATACAATAGAAAAAATGATTTCTTTCTGAGTATATTTACAGGGTCTTTCTGAATATCTTTAAGCTTGAAAATCTCAGAGAGAGAAAGGAAATCAATTATTGTTTGTTGGTTATATTTCTCGCCACATTTGAGGGAAATCTAATAATGACTTTTTCCTGTTTCATTACATACATAAGTTCAGAAAACAAAATGCTAAATTTGCTAAATTATTTGTAAGCAAGAGGCTTGTGTGTTTACATGATGACTGGGCAGTACTATTGCTATCTTAAAATGTGATCAATACAGTGTGACTTGAGTAGTTAAACTTTATCTTATGTTATACTGTTCTTTAATGCAACCTTTGCCAAAGCTGTTCAAATGGTCATTTCTATGTTTATAATAAAACCCTGTTGCCAATGGTTGGAAGGTGAAGAGGAAGGGACATTTAATTCCTTCTTAATGTTCATGGATATAGGGAACTGTGCTGGGCACTCAGAGTAATGCAAAATTAATAATAAAATAAGACAGGAAATCTCTATTACTGAGGAACCTAAAACCAAGAGAAGGAAACAGATGAGAAATGAACCCAGTGGCAGTGCAAGGGGACAGAGAGGAGGGTTGCAGGACAGGAAAAAACAACATTTTATGTTATCTCTGAAGACAACGTGGTTAACTCCAGATTAGAAAATAACACAAGCTGTAAAAAACACCAGTGTGCAGCCAATTGCCTATACCCGAACAAGTACCTGTACACCTTCTACAATCCATCAACAATTCTGTCTCTATATTGCTAAATTAAATTTGACCTAAAGCTTCCTCTGAATATAGCAAATGGCCACCGTAGTATACAAGGTGTCCATAAAATTCGCGTGCAATTTACTATTTTAAACTGCACATGAACTTTATGTCCACCCTGTATAAACAAACTGCACCCTAACTGAAGAATATATTTTTGTAACAAATAGCTAAGTCTCAGCCAATCATTGCAGTCAATCTATAGCCAATCAGAGGCTGCCAAGGAATCATACCATGTCCTATCAGCAAATGCCTCATCACCTTGTGCCCAAATGAAGCAAATGATGAGTTGTAACTAATCAAGCCTTTTCTGTGTGCCACTTCATTTTTCTATTTCTATATTTTGTCTGCTCACAGTGCTGCATGGAGCTTCCTGAACCTTTTTTTTTCTTGAGTGTAGACCAATTTACGAATTGTTCTTTGTTCAAACACTGATAAATTTAATTGGTCTAAAAGATTTCTTTTTTTTCTTTTTTTTGAGACAGAGCCTCAACTGTCCCCTTGGGTAGAGTATCATGGCATCACAGCTCACAGCAACCTCCACCTCCTGGGCTCAAGCGAGTCTCCTACCTCAGCCTCCCAAGTAGCTGGGACCACAGTGGCCGCCACAATGCCCGACTATTTTTTGGTTGCAGCTGTCATTGTTGTTTGGCTGGCCGGGCTGGATTTGAACCCACCACCTTAGGTGTATGTGGCTGGCGCCTAAGCCACTTGAGCCACAGGCACCGAGCCTAAAAGATTTCTTTTTAAAAGTAATAAGATAGGCTGGGAGTCGTGGCTCACACCTGTAATCCTAGCAGGTGTGAGCCTGAGGAGGGTGGATTGCTTGAGCTCAGGAGTTTGAGATCAGCTTGAGCAAGAGCAAGACTCTGTCTCTAGGCCAAGTGTGGAGGCTCACGCCTATAGTCCCAGAACTCTGGGAGGCCAAGGCGGGTAGATTGCCTGAGCTCACAGACTAAGACCAGCCTGAGCCAGAGTGAGACCCCATCTCTAAAAATAGCCAGGTGTTGTAGCCTACTGTAGTCCCAGCTACTCGAGATGCTGAGGCAAGAGAATCACTTGAGCCCAAGAGTTTAAGGTTGCTGTGAGCTATGATGTCACAGCACTCTATTGAGAGTGAAAAAGTGAGACCCTGTTTCAAATAAAAAATAGAAAAACTAGGGTGGTACCTGTGGCTCAAAGAGTGGGGTACCAGCCCCATATACTGGAGGTGGGTTCAAACCTGGCCCTGGCCAAAAACTACAAAAAAAGAAACAGAAAAAAGAAAAACTAGCCTGGTATTGTAGCAGGCACCTGCAGTCCCAGCTACTTGGGAGGCCGAGGCAAGAGGATTGCTTAAGCCCAAGACTTTGAAGTTATGGGAGCTATGATGCCATGGGTGAACTCTATCTAGGGTGACTGAGTGAGACTCTGTCTCAAAAAAAATATATATATATATATCTCAATAACAAAAATAATAACAAGAAGTATTTTATCTACCTACCACATCTATTTCCACATTGTTCCAAATCACCATCACCACTGACTTTCCTCGCCTACTCCAATCAGTTTCCTTGATCCCACTCCTGACTGCTAATCTACTCCCGGTACTACAACCATAGTCAACATTTTGAAATATGAAAAAGATAACTCTACTTCAAACCCTTCAACGGTTTCCTATTGCTCTTAAAAGTCCCACTGCTTGCCCTAGCATGCATACCCTAGATGGATTTGGCTCCTGTCTGCTTGCACGTTATCTTATTCTTTTTTTCTTTTTCTTTTTCTTTTCTT
Source organism: Galagoides demidoff (assembly GCA_963574575.1). NCBI lineage: Eukaryota > Metazoa > Chordata > Mammalia > Primates > Galagidae > Galagoides > Galagoides demidoff. Next base: position 701 of record CAUYQV010013124.1, on the reverse strand, counting down.
TTCTTTTTTCTTTTTTCTTTTTTTTAAGAATGTGGTGTCCTGCTTCAGTATCCATTTCTGAGACTAGAGTGGTAAAATCTTTATTTCCAAAGATTCATGTTCACATAGGTCCAGGTTATACTTTAGTTTCTACCAAGATAATGGCAGAAAATAAAAAGAAGAGATTTAGACATCTCTATCTCTCTCATTTCCCCTTTCTCTGGAATACACGTCTAGGTAAGCTCTGATTTTTCTGGGGAAGTTTACTATGTGTGGCTGTTTTCTGATTGTTGTGTGTCTCCCTGATTCTGGAAGTAGCTTCAGGCTGGTCCAATTCCACAGCTTGGCTCTCAAGGTTATTTTTTCCTCTAGTTTTCCTAATGAACTTGTAATCCGTTTTATCTTGTCTACAAGAACCAAATTAAAGTGGGTTGCAAACCTATTCTTTTTTTTTTTTATTAAATCATAGCAGTGTACATTAATACTATCATGGGGTACAGTGTACTATTTCTGTATACAATTTGAAATACTTTCATCCAACTGGTTAACATAGCCTGCATGTCTTTTTCTTAGTTATTGTGTTAAGACATTTATATTCTACAATTAGAGAGATTCACATGTACCCTTATAGGATGAACCATAGGCGTGATCCCACCAATCACCCTCCCTCCACCTGTCCTCCTTCCTCCCCTCCTTCCTCTCCCCTCGCCCCATATTCCTGG
>CAUYQV010013120.1:0-45663 GCA_963574575.1 Galagoides demidoff | reverse complement strand
CACATGCAATCTGAAATACTTCCATCAAACTGATCAACACAGCCTTCATGTCATTTTCTCAGTTATAGTTTTAAAACGTTCTGATTCTACTCTTAGAGAGTTTCACTTGTACCCCTGTATGTACACACCTTTATTAAGAGAAATTATTTTTAGGAAAAATTTTCTCCACTTGTCTGTCAAAGTCAGGGACTAATTCTATTCATTTTATTGTTTACCAACGACTTGTAACGAATATTTGTGGAAGTAATAAATGATTGTTTTCTCTATTGGTACTGATATAATAAGATGCCTGAGACTGAACATTTATAAAGAGGAGAAATATATTTCCTTATAGTTCTAGAGCCTGGCAAGCCAAAGGTAGAGGTGCAGGCAGGTTCAGGGTCTGCTGAGGGACCCAAACTTGACTTCCAAGAAAGTGCCTTGAAGTCCTACATCTTCACACTGGAGAAGAGAACAAGCTACGGCATCATGCCCTTTTATAAGGCCCCAATCCCATCCATAAAACTCCATTTTCAAGACCTAATCACCTTTTAATGGTATCACCTCTTAGTACTATCACAGGGGCAAATTAACATGTGAATTTGGGGAGACACATTCAGACTATACAGCACTGATGCTTAAGGACAAATGGATAATAAGGAAATCTATACCAAAACAAATTTGTTAATTTTCAATTCCAAACTTGCCTAGAAAGTACCAACAGGAGGAAAACATTTCCTATCACCATAGAGCCCAGTGGTGAAGGTGTATTTGAGACATTTTAATGGACATGCCTGGAGTTCAAGAAGAGATTGGCTCTGGAGAAATAAATTTCTATGAATCTGGAAGCAGCCTGCCAAGGACTTGAGAGCTATGTGGTTAGATGAGGTGACCCAAGAATTGAATATAACTTGAGAATAAGCTCTGAGAACTAAACCCCACAGAGTTCTAATTTTTAGGAGAGAGGAAGATGAGGAAGGTACAGCAAAGGAGACAAAGGGGGAGATTGGTGAGGTTTAAAGAGGAATGGAGATGTGTCCGAGAGAAAGAGGACTGATCTCTGAGGGAAGGTGGACAGTTAGGTCAGGAAGCCAACAAAAAAAAATAATGGTTGCTGTTCCCTCCTCAAGGCAGTGTAATCAACAAGCAAAGCAGGGAGCGTTTCCAGCTTCCCGAATGTTCTGTTCTCCCCCACTGAGCTTAAATTAGATTGTCAAAGTATGGGGTGGTAGGGTTGTCTCACTGCTCAGGAATCCCCATTCTGAACACTTATAAAGTTTCACGAGAACAGGGCCCAGAGAAAAGGAAGAGGGTAGAGGAGAAGACCGGCGGTACCAAGAACGCAGAAGAGTGTGTTCAAGGCTCCCTGACTAGGAGGCCTCCGGGTGGAGACACCTGAGCTGGGAACGCGGCTGCTTCTAGGAGTGTGGGAGTCTAGGTGGACTTGAGTCGGTGACTGTGCCTCCCTGCAGAGACTGCAGTGCCCCGGCCGTGCGGTGCAGGTGGTGTTGAGAAGGTAGCTTTCTCCTGTGGGGTCTGCCATATAAAACCTTCGTCATTACCTGGGTGAATTGAAAGATTACACATAGGATTTTGACTTGGAGTAGGATTTCTTAGTGTCCCAGAAGCCAAGGAGTGAGTGATCCAAGGAGTCAACTACTTCTGAGAACTCAGAAAAAAAGAGAGAGAGAGAGAACTAATACAGGATTTTTGTATTAGCTTTGGAAGATTCTGCAGAGTAGAATGGAAGTGCCCAAGAGGTCCCTTGGCAGAGGCGGGGACAAGTGTGGTATGGGTTAGAATAAGGTTTAGCCAAAAACATTCTGGGACTGTCCCTACTTCAGTGAAACCTGCTATACTTCCGACTTTCTGCTTCCATGTGAGATTTCCTCTGAAGAAACTTGCTTAAATACAGAAGTCTGAATGTGATGATTATATTCTGCCCCTAGGAAAGGAAATAAGTATAGAGAGTGATATTTCGATAGTGTAGGCTCCCAAGGAAAGTTTGAGGGTAAAAACTAAAGAGTAGATCAAACATTCATTTGACAGAAGTGCTGCCTTTCGGGGGTGGGGGGGTAGTAGCAGTGAAGGCCACTGAGGAGGAAAGAAAGTCTGCAAAGCAGGACCTTGACAAACGTCTGGGTTACACAGAGAAGGTTTGGAAATAAATAAGGAGTAGACGCACACCTTCAATAAGGAGAACAAGCATCTACTTTCCAAAATTGCCAAGAAAATGAAAAAACAAAATTTAATAACAAAAAAAAATCCTCAACTTCTCACATTATCAGATAAATCTCAAAGAAAACTGCAATGAGATGCTATTTAGTCAAAGATTCAAGACACCTTTTAAAAAACAAAGAATTCTTTAGCCAGTTTTAGAGATTTAGTAAGCATCTCTATGGTCAGGGGTATAAATTGCTACAATGACTTGGAGAAATCTTACACAATGTAAGTTTTATGGCTGCACATATTTATACTCAATGACACAGAAATTCCATCCTTCATTATGTACATAACAGAAAAGCAAACATCTCCACACAAAGGGAAAGCTCAAAACACGATTATTCACAATAGTCCCAAACTGAAAACAACCCATATGCATATCAAAAGCAAAACAGATAAATAGCTATGGTATATGCATACAACAAAATGGTATATGGCAATGAAAATGAATAAATGAAACATCATTGTTGTCGCTCACAAACATAACATTGAATGAAATGATTCAAATGCAAAACGGTGTGCCACATGGTTTCATCTACATAAAGTTAAACAAAAAAGCAAAAACAACATATGGTGCTGAAAGAAGAATAGGGGCTTCCTCTGGGAGGAGGAGGATAGGGATTGAGAAGGGGCACAGAGCGTTTCTCGATTCAGACATTTTTTAACATGGTATGTTTCCTTTGTGATAATTAAGTGGGGTGTGTGCTTAGGATCTGTGACTTTGTGTGTGTATATTGTGCATATTTTTATGCATAATATATGATATACATGTATCATAGATGTAGATATGTAATGTATAAACACAGATATATATATATTTAAACTACTAAACAGTTATAAAATTTATGGAAATAGTGAGCGTGCTTTGTGTATAATAAGAATAAGGGAGGTCAGAGACATGAGTAAAAGGAAAAAGTATTGAAAGAGTGGGATACTGGGTAGCACTTGTGGCTCAAAGGAGTAGGGGGCCGGCCCCATATGCCAGAGGTGGCGAGTTCAAACCCAGCCCCAGCCAAAAACTGAAAAAAAAAAAAAAGAAGAGAGAAAAGAAAAGAAAAAAAAAAAGAAAGAGTGGGATACTGGAGTGTATTTCTTCAGAATTTTTTCCTCTCTTTATTTTTTGTTGTAGTTTTGAGACTATTTTCCTCCCTTCCTTTCTCTTGTCTCCCCCCTGCCCCCGGGATGTAAATAATTGAAAGGCTGACCATATTTAGTAAGTCCATCTCCTTTGAGAACAAATTTCATACAGTCTTGCTTCTGTGATAATTTGGTGTATTCTAAATTAAATTTAAAGAGACTTCAGTTTGCTATATAATTTTAAGCATCATGATTCCAAGGCTTAGAACTTAAAAAGTCAAATCAAAGTAGGAAACCAGTAGAGAAAACTCCTTTTTGCACATGTCAAGTGATTATGTTAAAATGACAAGGCAACATCACACACAGATTTAATCTAGTGCATTAATAAGTTCACAAATTAAAAGCCACTCTAAGCAAAACATAATTCAAGAAATAAAAGGAATAGTTTTCCTATGAAACGCACTTTAAAAAATGCACATGAATAAAATTAGAAAGAAAAACTTTACACATAAATTTTAATTTTACAACTTATCACATCTACTTATTTTCTTGATATAAGCTTTTCATTTGGAAGCACATATTTGCCTGCCAACATACAATAGTGTAGAATGTCAGTCTTAATTCCAATACTATGTTGTTAGGCTTGTTGTCAAAAGTCAAGTTTAACGTGGGTACATTGATAAAATTAGCACAGCAATGTGAATTCCTTTTAGCACAATTTGGAATATTCCTCTTGAATTAACACCAGCCAAAGTACAATTGCACTGCACTTGGGCTACTGCAATCTTTCCTAGCTTTCAACTGTATCGTCAGACTAAATTCAGATTATTGTAGATCAAGTATCTGGCTAGAGACAGATGCAGAAACCAGCCTTCAGGGATGTCTCTGCTTGATGTCTGCTCTCATTGGTCCAGTATCATATGGGACCAATATGGGCCAATATGGACCGATCACATTTAAAAATATATCTGAGATAAATGTTAAAATCTATCAGGATTTTGGCCAGGTGCTCTGACCATTACTTCGGAAACAATGCCCTAGTATGTTTAAAATACAATCCAATCTTCAATCGGTAAAGTGGATAGTCAAGATATTTTATTTATAAAGAGAAGTATAGGTTCAAGTTTATAACTTAAAATGTCAAAGGTTAAGGAAAAAAATAAATAGAAGATCCAACTTTATCTTCTAATTCAGAGAGTCAATGTTAACCATCCAGAACGTTTATTCCATGAAGGCAGGGATGTGATTTTTGTGATTTTAGGATTTTTTTCAAATACTAGGTTCTCAATAAGTATTTGCTCCATGAATGAATGAAAATTGAAATGAGAATCCTAAATTCATTCAGATTAATTCTGCCACTGTTTTGCACTGTCACACCCAAAGGTGGAGGGGTAGTGACATAGGTTCTCCCAGAGTTAAGAGAATGATTTTCAAGGTTATTCTAAATTGGATCACACCTTCTCAACCAGCTTTTACTTCTGTGACTTATCAGTCACAATGTTCTAACAAAGACAAATTTGGGGCTAAAGTATTTGACATTCTGAAGGATAATATTAGGTTCATTAAAGTCTGATGAAATAATATGTCGTACTTCTTGAAATTATTAATGGAAAATATGCTAATTATGTAACGTCAAGTGTTAAACAATACAGAACAGAATGGAGAGCTATGAGCCCAATAGGAAACCAAAGACAATGGGAAGAGGTAGCCCTGGTCTCCCAAGGATTATGCATCTCTGCAGTTGAGATCATGGTCCATATTTACTTTGTTCCTCATAGCCTTTACAGTTTTAACCAATTGTCCATGATAAACATTTGTCAATTATAACATTTCTTTAAAACTTTGAAAATTGTGAATATACTGACAGAGTGGATTTGTGATAGCTTTTCTCCTCGTAATAGGATCTCAAGACAATTCTTCTGCTGTTAGAATAGAGAATACAAATAAATTATCCCTCTGGAGTAGCTGACCTTTGCTAACCTTTTGATTTCTCTGGGGCAGAGACTAATACTGGTCTACATGTCTGAATCCTGTCTTTATGCCCCACATCCTGTAGAATAACAAGTGAAATGTTTTTCCAAACAAGAAAATAATCACACACATATACACCCTCAGACACAGAACTACAAACAAAGTTAGCAAGCCGCCTCGAAGAGGGTGGAAGATGACAATTAGCATTTTCGTTATTTCCTTAAATTGAAAAATAATTTGATAAGAAATTCCTCATTTTGCTTTTAAATCTTGTCAGAAAGTCTTTTTGTCTTATGCTTTTTTTTGTAGTTTCTGGCCGGGGCTGGGTTTGAACCCGCCACCTCTGGCATATTGGGGCCGGCACCCTACCCTTTTGAGCCACAGGCACAGCCCTTTATGCTTTTTTTTTTGCCAAAGTAAATGACACAGCTGGGCCTTTTTAGATCACTTCATCTATATGTCCTCTTCAGAAAGTGTCATTTCACTTTTCTTGGCTGTGATCAACATCTATCAGCATTTTCTTACAAGCTGAAAATTCACGCAGGGAGTTTTGAATTTTGTGAACTCTTCTATTATTTTAAGTTTTGTCAATTGTCATCATCTGTGTTCTTTTCTGATGATGTATAGAGGCATTATATTTCAACATTAAAATGCAGTTAGGATTGTAATGAGCATCATTAGGGCCTCTAATGGAAATCAGAACGGTATGTCATTTTATTCAGATTTTTTTTAAGTTTATTTCTTTTTACATTTTTCTACCAAGCAGGTGAGAATAGAGTAGTATTGTGATTCTACTGCTACATACATAAACACTGTTTGTAAATTCCCCCATTCCCCACGTTTTGGTTTCTTGTCCTGAGGGAAAATCACAAGGTGCCATGACTGCTCTGTGACCCAGCCCGCTGCAGGTATCTGTGAGCAGGCTTGAGCTCAAACTTGGGCCTAGAATATTCCCAGGCACTTCTAAAGGTATAGAATTAGCAGAAAGTGAGCTGGACCCCCAAACTGAAGTGAATTCCCTAAACCCCCAAAGGAACTCCACACCATGACCCCCTGACAGTGGACATGAACCCCCTTTTCTCTGTTGTGAGAGCTGCTGCCGCTCACTGGTGCATCACGTTCCCCTAATCAACGCTTTGCACTGACCACACTGGCAGTCACTGCTTCTTCCTTTGGAATCCCAACTTCGCCAGTTTGGGGCACTCTCCTGTGGGAACTATTATGTTGCTGCTTTGGGAAAAACTCCATGTGTGGGTCCTGGTGTTACCAGAATTTGTTCTTCACTAGGTCCTTGGTCTCAGGGACTTGAAGAATGAATCCATGGACTACAGATCAATAGTAAGACAGGATTTATTTTACAGAAAAGAATACAAAGAAAAAGCACCGGAGTTCCTGAGAGCGGGAAAGACCCAAGTCGGAAAAAATCTCCCCCTGGATCCTTTGTCCAGGGGTGTATAGAGCCCCCCAAAATGAGTGGATGCAATCCCTTCTGTTTCCAGGCCTTGGAAACTTACATAAAATTCACCAGGTCTGGGAAATGGAGGGGTTCCCTTTTCAGCCTCAAGTGCAAGGGAACTGAGATGGGTAGAAAGAGACACTACCTTGGTGGTCCCTGAGCTGGCAACCTGGAGGTGTCCCCCCACAGTTGTCAGCCCCTCCAGCCACTGGAGTCCCCTCTGGTCCCCTCTTCGTACCCTCCAACTCCATGGCTCCCCTGCCCACTTCAGCTGCATGAACACCCCCAGGGCAGAGACGGCAGATCCTCCCCTCAGCTCAGGCAATGCTGGTTGGGCCGCCACCCGCCCTGTATCACCATTGAGCATGTTTTGCTTTTCCTCTATGTCCCTCAGTAGCCCACACGTCTGGGTTAATTTCTGTCTCTAATAAGGCAAGGCATAGTACAGGTTCTTGTCCCATATTCATATAAGTGATTGTTCCTGCTTTAGTTAGTATGTCCCTCCCCAAAAGAGGAAGGGACTTTCAGGCATGATTAGGAAGGCATGAGAGAACAGTCAGTCACCTCAAGTCTAGCTTAAGGCTGAGAGAAGAATTTAGTAACTGATTTTCCAGGTACCCTCTGTATTGTCACAGATTTGGGGGAAAGAAGACCAGGGTTAGAGAGAAGTACAGAAAAGGTTGCTCCAGTGTCCAGAAGAAATTCTTTCTTGGTTCTCCACTATGGGGTAGAGCTAAGACTTTTGAGGGGTGATGATTCAAGTTAGAGCCATGAGAATCTGCCCCAGGCACCCTCAGTTGAGTTAGGGTGCTGATGGGATCACTGTCTCAGGAAACCTTTGATTAGAAAAGACCATTGTGGCCATTTTACGAAAGTTTTTTGCTCCTAGTAAATAGTAGCCAACTTAGACTAATTCGTAGGTTTTTTTCTTGGATCAATGTAAACCTTTCAGGATACATGTTAGAAAATATTTATGCCTCCAGTCACTGTGTTTCTCAGCATCCCATTAGGAATCTTCAAAGGGAACTATCTGTCTCCCCATGGGGTATCTGTCCCTTTCTTCAGAGAACATACTGCTATCAGTATTAGACATGAACCACAAATTATCACAATTTTAACCTCATCTAAGCCTTCATTTTTCTCATTCAAAGTTAAAGTTAAATCTTGTAGTAGCATTACATCTCTCCAAGAGAGATTGAAGATTTGTCCTAACCTTTGGAGAACATCTGTGTATCTATCTGGGTTATCAGAAAATTTTCCTAAATCAACATTAATTTGTTTTAAATCTACCAGAGAAAATAGAGTGAATACTCATACATTTCCCCTTTCACAACCCACAGTCTCAATCAAGAGACACAAAGAAGGATACAGTTTCTTTCTGGGGGTCCCAACAGGAACAGAAGAAACTCTGGTAATAAACTCTCTACTGGGGTTTTCTAAAGGCATGGAGGAAGGTGAGGGATAAGTAGATGGTGGGTTGAACTAGGAATCCCTGGCCATCTGGGGAAGTTACTACAGCCAGGAGATCTGGATCTATGGGACGGGTTTTACACAGTTGGGATTTATCTCTGAGAAAAAAGAAAGCTTACCCATAGGTAATTCAGACCATTTCCCCTCTTGTTTACCATAATTTACAGTTCACCCTGGTGGTTATTTTTCACCATTAGAGAGTTGACACTAAGGCCAGGCTTGAGTGCAGGAAGAAAACAAACATTCTTTATTCAGAGTCTGGGGATCAACATGTCTCAGCATAGCCCAGCGGGGTGTTCCAGCAGCACAGACTGAAAAATCAGGTACCCAGGAGCCATAGTGGTCCCACCTAACGACAGTTCTTTTGGCAAGAGAATTTGTTACCTTGGTGTTTTCTTAGAGAGAGAACATCACCCATCTGTGGGAAAAAAACAAATGTCCAGGGTCTTTGTCAATCCCACCCTCTGTGTTCCCGGATTGCCAAAGCATCTTCTGACCAACCCAGCAAGCCTTCCAGTCAAACAAAATGAAGCATCCTTCCAATACTTGAGGAAGAATCCCTGAGGAGTGTGGCCTCCTCAGCCCATGTGTTTGGATTTAGCCGTAACTACCAGTGTAGCACTTTGTATCCAATGGGCTTTCCTGTGGTTATTACTCACTAACACCACAGCCTGAGAAATCAGGTATATGGGAGCCTGGTCCCACCTGCTGCAAATTCTGCCTCTTTCTGCACCTGCCATTGAGTATATGCCTGTCAATCAAAGTGGAGATAAGCCCCACCCTGGAGAAAACAGATGCATTATGCTCTTCATAATTTTTTCATAACCCTTTGTAATTTTTATAAGCTTTTTCTAAATTCCCAGTAACAAAGGAAACTAGACTTTCTATCATGAGCAGGTCTTAAATGCTGTTTTCCAACCTCCCATTCTACCCCCAAAGTTAGCAAGTCAACAATAATTAAACTTGGTGACAAATCAAGGTAGAGAGAAACTTTGAAACTTTTGCATTAGAGTTAGTTACAACTAGCAGAAGTCTTAGAGAAACCTGAAAATATTTAAAATTTTTCCATTTATACCAAGAGACAAGAAAAACAGTCAAATACGCAGGGTCATTTTTTGTTGCCTTTCTTCATTTTTAAAAGACTGAACTGTAGCCTAGGGTTTACGGCCATTCTTGCCTTGGGAGGTTGCCCAGGCTTCCCTTCACAGGCTCCTGGTTGCCCAGAGAATCCATGTAGGAGAGTCATTTTGTCCTTTGCTTGGAGCTGACTTGTAGACCTCTGTTAACATGTATAGTTTTCTTCTCAAACACACAAAAAGCCAATTGAATTTAATTTTGCAATGAAAGGAAATAAAAAGGACCTTACAACACTCCCACAACACCTAAAAAATACCAGGTTAAGCCAGTACAAACTTAACTAAATACATAAGCAATCCTTTACCAACATTCAAACAAAGCCCTCAAACTACAGAGAGAAAGAGAGAGAGAGAGGAAGGGAGGGAGGGGGAGAGAGAGAGAGGAAGAGAGAGAAGCAGGCGTCTGTAGGGATCAGTAGAATTTTGGGACCAAGAAAGACAGGAATGGATAGTAAAAGCTGGGAGAGAATGTTTTTCAGAAGGCCATCCAGTGCCATGGGGTCAGAATCATTGCTGGGGACCCCAGGACATGTAGGTGCTACTTCTTTGCTTGGCTCTCAACCAGAGAAAAGGAGAGGATACAGAATGGGTTCAGAAGTCTTCTAAAATTACTTTCAGCTCCTTTCTTTTGGAGCCAAGGGGAATTAGGAAGTTCATTCGCCAGCAGCCTCTTACCAGTGACCTGGAGGTCAGCAGCTGCACTATGTGCTTTTAAGGGCTGATGGGCATCTGAATTATTAGTCTCGAGTATTATCATTATAGAGAAAAACAGGATAGAGGTAAGTGATTACATTGTTTACCACAGATCTTCAATCCTGGGTGAGCCCCCAAAATATGTTACTGGAATCTCTTCTTCAGTAGGTCCTGCGTCTCAGGGATTCAAAGAAAATCCACAGAGCACGGATCAATGATAAGGCAGGATTTATTGTACAGAAAAGAATACAGAGAAAAAGCACCAGAGCTCCTGACGGAGAGAAAGACCCAAGTCTAAAAAATAATCCCCCCTGGGTCCTTTGTCTAGAGGTATATGTACATATATATACAATAATACATACATATATGTATATATATGTACATTGTATATATATGTACATAATAATGTACATAATAATACATCCATCCAATAAATGAATGGAAAAAATCCCTTATTAACAGGCCTAGGAAACTTACATGAAATTACCCAGGCCTGGGAAAGGGGGTGTTCCCTTTTCAGCCACAAGTGCAAGGGTTGGAGACACCAGGGCACTCCCTGAAGTGGAGGAGTCTCCCCAGTTGTCCAGCCTCTGTGGCCACTTGAGCTTCCTGTGGCCACCCCCTTGCCTACCCTCAAACTTGCTGGCTCATTTGCTGGCTGCACCAATACCCCCAGGCCTGAGGCAACATGTCCTCCCCTCAGCTTGGGTGCACTGGCTGGGGCACCACCTGCCCTGTGTTACTGGTGGGAGGAAAACACCATTCCAACACATCTATTTAAAAAAGGCTGTTTCTCATTCTCTCTAGTTTTAGTAAGTCTTAAAAACTTCAATAGTCCATTCTAACACCTATTTTTTTATTTCAAGTTTTCATTGTAAATTAAGTCTGAGCCTTTATTGAGTATATATTTTAAAATAAATATTGGACATCTATATACTAAATTTGAAGGTGCTAAATTACCAGTAATAGAAATGAAAAGATTATTTCTTGAAATCAGACTCAGAAAATGAGCAGTCCCTTGATTTTGTCCTAGAATTTAGCATCTATGTCTGTTTGCAGGAGTTATGGAGGTAAATACTATAACATTTGGCGATGTGATACAGTGTGTGTTGGTGACTACGGACATCATTGTGGAAGCTTCTTGGTGTGCTTAATAATCCCTAGTTCTGTGTAGGTTAAACATGGGCTAACATTCATTATCTAAAATCATTTTCAATGGATTGTGCTTTTTTGACTTCTACATATTGATTCAAAAATTCTTAAAAGGAAAAGTAACCCCAGAATTTAATCTTTATTCCTTTATTGTGTTACTTTTTGTAAGCTTTTATGTAAATGTAATATTGAAGCTTTCTATGATTTACAATAATCATGTTTTGTTAACAAAAAGATGAATTCCTTCCTATTTCATAAGCCAAGTTAACTACCCCTGTACCTTTCACTCGGAAATTAAAGCATTAAAGATCTTAGATTTACTTTGAAGAATTAACTCTAGTCCTCTGGAAAATAGATTTTTTTTTTTTTTGTGGCAATGAAAGAATATAAGAACTCCCAAATGAAATATCAAACACAGCTCAGACATTCCAAGGCTTACTGCTTTATTGGAAAAAGAAGTGAAAATCAATGTCTGATGAAGTGCCAAATGCAAATTACTATTGAAAGAGAAACATTGCTTTAGATATAATAGCAAAACTGGATGAGGCAACATCTGAGAGGTGACAGACTCCTGAAGGACACTTCCTAGGCTCTCTTCAGAGGTATGGCATTGGAAAAAGTAGTTAAGATAGGAATGAGAGATCAAATTCTGATTTCTAACTCACGTTGCTAATTCAAAGTAGACAGAAACATAAGAACAAAGAATATTTTCTCAAATATTCTGAAATACTATATTGACTCACATGTATTTTTCATCATAGTTGAAGAAGGTATTACTTCCAGCAATATTCAGTCGGAAATAATTTCATTCTAAAAATTGAAACATAGCATGTCTGTAGGTTAAAAATAACTTATAATGAAAAAATAAATAACTAAAATTCAGGAAATCTAATACCAGGTTTTGTACTCAAATTATCAATTATATCTTTCTGGTCATTTGAACTTTTCAAAAAATTTTTCTGTACAGTTTACTGAAACCTGTCACAGGCATAGATAGCTATTACAAATAAAATCATTTTATAAAAACTAACTGTGATATTAGATTTTAGAATTACTATGATTTTCCATGGACCTTAGCTGTTATCACATCTAGGAAGTCAGTAAAATGATATTTTGTATCTATTTCTATGAATTAGAGGAGGAATAGCACTCTCTGGCTCTCTCTCTCTCTCTCTCACACACACACACACACACACACACACACACACACATGTTCATTCATTCTTACCACTTTTAAAAGATGTACAAATTTAAAATATGTTACAAAATTTATCTTTAGGTAGTAAATTAAGCTACTAATTCTAGCACTAAACTGGGTATTTTTCTATCACGGGAGTATATTTTCTCAGAACTTATCAACTACAGATAATTCTGTTTTCCATGATTGACAAACATTATCCTAGCATGCTGCTCTTCCCAGTGTTTTCTTTCTTTCTTTTGTTCTTTTTTTAACGCTGAGCAATAGAACCAGCTCCTGTTTTAGTAACAGTAGTTTTATTTCCTGTTTGAATAACCATTTTCTTTTTAAATCTCTTTAAATACACAGTATGTGACACATACACAGGTGATATTAACCAGAAAGGAAAGCAGCCCACATCTTTTATTTTTATATATATGTTTTTGGTGCTCATTATTCCATTTATGGAAAAGTTTAGGGAGTATGTTATGCCTTGGTTAGGAAATTAGAATATATGAACATGGCTGAACTAACTCCAATCACTTCTGTTCTTGGTCTGAGTGTAGAAATATATTTATGCAAACTTTTACCTGAGAGTCACTTATTTAGAGTGAGAGGTATCATTTTAAATTAGTTATTACCTACCTTAAATCACGACATTTCCAATTGTTTTAGGTAAGTATTATCCAGCTCGCTGCTTCGTCTATCTTTTTAGTCTTGGAACTGTGAATCTCTATTTTTCTGGGATTTTTTCCCCATAGATATTTATGTAGATATGATGTTTTGTGCAATTTGAAGATACAGAATTAATTGCTTGCCAAAGTGTGGTCAAATTCCACGTTACATAATTTCAAACATGCTGAAAGTATGTGAAATAGACTGATGTTTTGCATTAAAAACAACCTTCCAAAATTACAAGCAGGTATAAGAATATCTGAAACAGAATTAATTGTATGATAGTGGGAGAACACAAGGTCTACAAGATGTAGACCAAAAACTTAAAAGAGGATTAATTATTTGTCCTTGGGTGAGAGTTTTTAGACTGGGGGTGAAAACACCCACATTACTTTCAGAGATCCACTTATGACTACCAGTTTATTGCTCATCTATTGACTCCAAAAAGACATCTTGTTTATTTCACTCACTGCGTGATGTTAAACCTCATAATACAGGTCAACAATTCGAGGTTCCTTAAATTGCACAATGTAGTTAAACTTCCTTTTTCCTTTTCTGCAACTACAATGCTCTGAATGAATCAGTAGTTATTTTTATAGCAGCAAATATCACACATGCTTTTTTTAGGCTTACATAAAATATCTTTACTATGGGAGAGAAAAAGTTAATTATGTGTCCAGATTGCTAACATTTATGGCTGCGTTGGGCATGTTAATGTAACGAAAGTAATGTTCAACAAAGGGGACAAAGTAAACATAGATGTGCAGAAGTATTCAGCCTGAAAATTTTAGGTAGCAGTTCAATCATATGTAGTATAAAGACATACATGTGTGCACAAACTACACATATACACACACAATTTAAGCAATACAAAAAATAACACATCAAACCTCCCCCAAAGAAGCTTTCTATCATGGGAGGTTTAGTACATGTGTAAAAAGTAAACTACAGAGTTTTCCAAAAGTTGTCCCTAAAGTCATCATACATAAGGAAAATGACAAATATGTAACTAAAGGTAACTTTATTTACAAAATATTTATTACCAAGTTTTATAACTTATTTATAAAATATTCCTTTAAAATATTTTTATTACTATGTTTTTATTAAATAGTAACTGTGTACATTGATGCATTGATGGGGTTCAGGGTATTGCTTCGATATACAATGTGAAATGCATACATTGAACTAAGTAACAAATCCATCACATTTACATTCTTTTCTTAATAGTTTTGAAATGTACCATTGCATCATGCACATTAGGTGAGGTCCCCCTGAATACCACCCCCTTCTCCCATATCCCTCCTCCCCTCTCTCTCCTCTTCCCTTTTGTAGTTACATTCTGCCATTCATATGAGTGTGTAGATGGTTATATATTGATTTCATAGTAGTATTAAGAACACTGGATACTTTTTTGTTCCATTCTTGAGATACTTTACTAAGAAGAATATGTTCCAGCTACATCCAGGTAAACATAAAAGATGTAAAGTCTCCATCTTTTTATGGCTGCATAGTATTCCATGGTGTACATATACCAGAATTTGTTAGTCCTTTCATGGGTCAATGGGCAGTGGGGCTGTTTCCAAGTCTTGGCTATTATGAATTGGGCTGAAATAAACATTCTGGTGCAAATGTCTTTGTTCTAATGTAACTTTTAATCATCTGGGTATACACCTAGTAGAGGAACTGCAGGATCAAATAGTAGTCTACTTTTAGTTCCTTGAGTGTTCTCTAAGCTTCTTTCCAAAAAGATCATATTAGCTTGCATTCCTACTATCAGTGTAGAAGTGTTCCTTTCTCTCTGCATCCATGTCAACATCTGTAGTTTTGGGATTGATGTAGGCTAATCTTACTGGAATTAGATGGTATCTCAAAGTGGTTTTGATTTGCATTTCTCTGATGATTAAGGATGATGAGCATTTTTTCATGAGTTTGTAGGCCATGCACCTGTCTTCATCAGAGAAGTTTCTGTTCAAGTCTCTTGCCCACATAGAAATGGGGTCATTTATTCTTTTCTTATTGATTAGTTTGAGTTCTCTGTAGATTCTAATTATCAGACCTTTGTCGGAAGCATAACCTGCAAAAATCTTCTCTCATTCTGAGGGCTATCTGCTTGCTTTACATACTGTGTTCTTGACTGCAGAAGCTTTTAAGTTTGATCAGAT
Source organism: Galagoides demidoff (assembly GCA_963574575.1). Lineage (NCBI taxonomy): Eukaryota > Metazoa > Chordata > Mammalia > Primates > Galagidae > Galagoides > Galagoides demidoff. The sequence continues at coordinate 30,492 of CAUYQV010013120.1, read as the reverse complement.
CCCAGTAGTATATTTTTGGTATTGCTTCAATTGCCCAGGGAGTCCTTCTCATAAAATATTCTCCAAAGCCAATTTCTTCAAGTGTTTTCCCTGCACTCTCTTCCAGTATTTTTATAGTTTCATGTTTTAAGTTTAAATCTTTTATCCAGTGAGAATCAATTTTTGTTATTGTGAAACATGTGGGTCCAGTTTCAGTCTTCTACAGGTCACCAGTTGGTTCACCCAGCACCATTTGTTAAATAGAGAGTTTTTCCCCTACTGAATATTTTTGAGAGACTTGTCGAAGATCAAAGGACAATAAGTAGCTGTGTCTATATCTTGGTTCTCTATTCTGTTCCATAAATCTACCACCCTGTTTTTGTGCCAGTACCATGCCGTTTTGATCACTGTATATTTATAATAAAGTCCTGGAGCAGATAGCTTCACATCTGAATTCTATCAAATCATTCAAGAGGAACTAGTACCTATATTATATAACATTTTTCAAAGTATAGAAAAAGAAGGAATACTTCCCAACACATTCTATGAACCAAGTATCACTCTGATCCCCAAACCAGGAAAGGATCCAAAAAAGAAAGAAAATCATAGACCAATATTATTAATGAATATTGATGCAAAAATATTCAGTAAGATTTTTGCAAACAGAATTCAAAACACATCAAAAAAATTACACACCATTATCAAGTTGGTTTTATTCCAGGGTTGCATGGTTGGTTTAATATACACAAATGAATAAATATAATACATCACATCAATAAAATAAGAAACAAAGAACATATGATTCTCTCAATTGACACAGAAAAAGCCTTTGATAATATCCAGCATCCATTCATGATTAGAACACTTAAGAAAATAGGCATGGAAGAGACATTTCTTAAACTGATAGAGGCCATTTACAGCAAACCCACAGCCCATATCATATTGAATGGTCTAAAATTGAAAATATTTCCTCTCAGATCAGGAATGAGATAAGGATGCCCACTGTCTCCACTGCTACTCAACATAGTAATAGAAGTCTTAGCCACTGCCATCAGGCAAGAGAAGGTGATCAAGGATATCCAAATAGGGTCAGAGGACATCAAACTCTCACTCTTCACTGATGATATGATCCTATACCTGGAAAATCCCAGGGACTCCACTTCAAAACTCCTAAAAGTGATCAAGAAATACAACAGCATCTCAGGACACAAAATCAATACTTATAAGTCAGTAGCTTTTATTTATGCCAACAATAGTCAAGCTGAAAATATAGTCAAGGACTCTATTCCTTTTACAATTGTGCCAAATAAAATGAAATATCTGGGAATTTACCTAACAAAGGATGTGAAAGATCTCTATAAAGAGAACTATGTAACTCTGAGAAAAGAAATAGCTGAAGATGTTAACAAATGGAAAAACATACCATGTTCATGGCTGGGAAGAATCAACCTTGTTAAAATTTCCATATTGCCTAAAGCAATCTATAGATTTAATACAAAACCTATTAAAGCACCACTGTCATATTTTAAAGAACTTGAAAAAATAGTACTTTGTTTTATATGGAACCAGAAAAAAACTTCGAATAGCAAATACATTACTCAGAAATAAGAACAAATCAGGAGGTATAACATTACCAGACTTCAGACTATACTATAAATCTATAGTGATCAAAATGAAATATTATTATATGTTGGTCACCTCTTTGTAAAATTTTGTAATGAATATTTTGTAAAGCAATATATATTTAGCTACAAGTTCCCATTTTCCCTATGTACAGCAACTTCAGGGGTAACTATTAGTGCTCTAAAAATGCTGCAAAGGACAATAGTAGCATAGAGGCAGAAATATTTGATGATATATATAGATAAGACAGGTAATCTCTTTAATTATCGTAAGTATAAATGCCATTTTCATGATGACAACATGCTTCTGAAGCATATATGTGTACATGCATACACACATTCTCACATACACATACATATATTAATACATATGTATATATGAATCTAGCATAGAGATATGGAATGCATATAGAAATATATGGACATATCCATATATATATACACATATCAGGCATCTCGTCTATATTCCAAACCCACATGATCAATTACTTGCATGAAAAATGTTAAGTATCTCACAGATATCTCAAATTTAATATTTCCAAAGGTGAACCTTTGATTTATTTCCTACCCGCCAAAGAGTTCCTTCATCAGTTTTATGTTCTTACAAAATTGTATGACTACTTACTTATCTACTCAGAACCCACATAGTCTTACCTCCTTTATTTTCCACCCCCCCCCCCCCCGTATATAAGCCAACAGCAAGCACTATTGTCTCTTCAACATGCATGCCTATTCTCTCCCCAGGGAGGATGTTCCCCTCATCACTATTACTGCTGGCCCATCTTCTGTTGCACCTATCAATTCATACAATATTCTCCAAGGAATATTTACTCATAAAGAGTAAATAAACCATGTCAATTGTTAAAGCAGTTCTCATACTTCCTATCATAGTTTTAATAAAAATCCAAACTGTCTTATCTTCACCCATCCTATATCCTGAACTTACCTGTTGCCACTTCAGTCATGAGACTTCAAACCCTCTTTGTTCTTTGAGGTAGTTTGGAGTTTCATAACTGTAATTTCCACTTTTTACATGTTCTTAACTTCATATTTGAGCTAGATCATCTTCCAGGAGACATTTTTACTGAAATTTTACTGAAATTTGATTTCCTGTTCACTACCTAAAAGTATAGGTCCTCTTTTTCTGTTTTTTTTCTAGCTCCAATCATAAGCAATGATTATTCTGCTCATTGGTTTATTTGATTTACTTATTTATATCTCTCTTGTTTAACCAATTTATATTTATTTTTGAGCAACTGAGTATTTTAGGCAAGCAAAATATATTTTATTTTACATGTTTTAATAAATTTTAAATTATTATAGGTACATAATAGTTGTACATCTTGGCATAGTACATGTGATTTGTTTTGATATAGGTATCGTGTGATGTTTTAATGCAAGCACACAATGTAAATTAAACAAATTGGGGTTATTGGGGTGGCCATTACCTCAGACATTTATCATTTCTTTATGTTAGGAACATCCCAATTCCACTTTTTTAAGTTCTTTTAAGGCATCCCCAATTTATTGTTGTCCCTTTGTTTTGCTATCAAATATTATTGATTCTATCCAATTATCTAACTATAGTTTTGCACCTATTAACTATCCCTATTCATCCTCTTCCCCATTACCTTTCCCAGATTATGGTAACCACTGTTTTACTTTCTGTCTCCATAAGATATATATTTTTGTCAATTTTAATATTTATCTCCCCCATATGAGCAAGAAAATGTGAAAAACATCATTCAGTGCTTAACTTAATTCAATAAAAATAACGTTCTCCAGTTCTACCCATGCTAATGCAAATAGCAGCATTTTATTCTTTTTTATGGCTGTATAGCATTCTACTATATGTATTATAATTCCTTTATCCATTTATCTATTGATAGACACTTAAGCTGATTCCAAATCTTGGCTGTTTAGCAGTCCTTCAATAAACATGGGCATGCAAATATCTTTTCCATATGTTAAATTTCCTTATTTTAGACATACCCTTAGCAGTTGGGTTGCTGGGTCATCTTTAGTAAATCTATTTTTAATATTTTGAGAAACATTCACACTGTTCTTCATGGTAATTACACAACAACAACAACAACAACAACAACAACAAAAAGCCCAGTAGGCAAAGCTACGCTTTTGTCAGATAACATAGATTTCAGAATAGAAACTGTAAAAAAGACTCAAAGGAGATTCTTATATTGTGATAAAGGGGTCAGGAAGGGGATATAACAATTGTAAATATATGTGTATCCAGAACTGGATCACCGAGATGTTAACTAAAGCAAATGTCCTAAGAGCTAAAGAGAGAGATAGACCCCAATACAGTAATAGCTGAAGACCTCAATATCTCACCATTAGCACTAAACAGATTATCCAGACAAAAATTAGCAAAGAAACATTGAATTTAATCTGACAATAGACTAAGTAGACCTAATAGTTATTTGCAGAGCTTTTCATCCAACAGCTGAGAATACAGGCCCTCCTTCTCAGCTGATGATCATTCCCAAGAATAGGTTCTATTTTAAGCTACAAAATAAGTCTCAGAATTAGAAAAGAAAAAAAAAAACAAGTATTTTCTCTGAGTGTAATGAATACAATTAGTAATCAGTAACAAAAAGAATACTGAAAAACATATGAACATATGAAAAATGAAACAGTATGCTCATGAATGACCAGTGGCAGAAATAAATGAAACTATAACCGAAAAGAATGAAAAAGATAAATGAAATGAAGAGTTGAATTTTTCAAAAGATAAACAAAATTGGCAGAAATATAGAAAGAATAACCACAAAAAGGAGAGAAGATCCAAATAAATAAAATCAGACATGAAAAAGGAGATATTACAGAGGAACTACAGAAACTCAAAGAATCATTAGAGACTATTATAAGCAACTATTATGCCTATAAATTGGAAAACCTAGAAGAACATGGATAAATTCCCAGACCAGGGTTTTTCAATATTTTTTATCTCATGAAACACTTGAACTTATATTAAACTTCTGTGACACACTTAAATTATGTTGATGAAAAAGACAGTAAAACAAACAAACAAACAAGAATATACTTACTGTGACTTGAGTCTCTTTTGAAAATAATTTAATTAATGATCTTTAAATTTTGTGTTACAGGGGTGGCACCTGTGGCTCAAAGGAGTAGGGCACCAGCCCCATATGTCAGAAGTGGGGGGTTCAAACCCAGCCCTGGCCAAAAAATTAAAAAAAAAATTGTGGTGCACCTAAGATCCTCTCATGGCACATCAGTATGCTGTGGCATATGGTTGAACATCATTATCCTAGACACATATAACCTATCAGTATTGAACCAGGAAAAAATTTTTTAAAAAATGAATAAACCAATAGCAAGTAATATAACAGGAGCAGTAATAAAAAGTCTCTCATTAAAAAAAAAGTCAAGGACATGATGCCTTCACTGCTATATTTTACCAAGAATTCAAGGAACTAATGTTAATGCTACTTAAACTATCCCCCCCAAAATATATTCCTCGTCCTCAAACAAAGACATAAAAATGGCCAACAGGTATGCAAAAAGTGCTCAGCATCATTAGTCATCAGAGAAATGCAAATAAAAGCTACAAAGAGATATCACCTCACCCCAGTTAAAAGGGTTTTTATCAAATGACAGGCAATAACAATTGCCAACAAGGACATAGAGAAAGCCAACATACTGTTGATGGAATGTCTTTTATATATCTTTATCTTCAGTCTCTATATGCCCTTATAGGTGAAATGCTTTCCTTGAAGACAACATAGAGATAGGCTCTTGTTTTTTTTATCCATTAAGCCATTCTATGTCTTTTGACAAAAGATCTTAGAGTTTCCAGGCATTCGAGGGGAATTGAGTGTTGGGATCTAAGTCTTCAGTCACTGTAGCTGTATTAGCATTGGGGTGCCCCAGGATCGATAATGTTATGACTCTTTCAGGCTCCTAGTGGTACCACTTTGATGGACTTGGGTCAGGTACAGGAAAATTCCCTGGATTACCAGGTAAAGTTTTTTGTTGTCTTTTCTCACTCTCCGTGTTGGGCTGCTGGAGTGGTGAGAGGGGTTACATGAGTCCTCTTTGTCAGCTGGTACACAGATGGCTGGACTCTGATTTGAGGGTAGAGAATTTTCTTCTGGCTGAGCTGATCTAAATGCTCTCTCCAAGTGTACCAGCAGAATTCTGCCCTGTACTATGTTCCCCTGTTCCTCTGTAGTGCCTATTTCCTTGATATAATGTTAAAACCACTGGGCACAGTGGCTCATGCCTGTAATCCTAGTAATCTGGGAGACCAAGGCATGTGAATTACTTGAGCTCAGGAGTTTGAGACCACCTCTGAATAAGAAACACTATCTCTACTAAAAATACAAAAACATCCAGGGTGGCAAACATCTATAGTCTCAGCTACTTGGGAGGCTGAGGCAGTATGAGTCCAAGAGTTTGAGATTGCTATAAGCTATAATACCATGGCACTCTACCCAGGGTAACAGAGTAAAACTCTGTCTCAAAAAACAAACAAACAAACAAACAAAAAAACAAAACAAAACAAAAAACCAAAAAAATGATAAAACCCAAGTAGTATGATCACTCATCTGATAATGGGTTCTCTTAAAGATGTTTTTTTGGTTGTACTGCTGTTGAATTTGATGTTCATTCCAAGAGATGATTACTGGAGGTTTCTATTCAGCAATCTCACTCTTCCCCCTCCTATCTTCATAGTGAAATATATATATTTGAATGAATAGATGCATGCTTATAGAAGCATTTTCCAGGAATACCACAAGGATAAGTTCAGTAGATGCTCTAAAATAGACAAAATTTTACATGATCCTGTGGGAATAAGAAATGGGTAATGGATATTTAATAAGGAGATAGTAGAGGAAAATATAATCATGAAAAATCATGGAAATGGAAAATTAAATTAGAATTAAATTGTGAAAGGCATTGAGTTTTATTTTTTGAAAATAGGATGTCATCTTATAAGAAAACACATTGGGAAAGTAATGTATGCCAAGTTGGAACATATTTTTGAAAAGCTAAAAGTCTTAAACAGAGCCCATTTAGGAGGCTATTAGAATTGTTCAGATAATTAATGATACTTGTTACTCAATAAGTGAACAAGTAGATTGATTTAGCAAAGATAATTTCAGTTGAAGTTTCTGAATTCATTGTTCATTCATTAGTTTATACATTTACTCAATAAAGATATTGGCTGAGACACTTTCATCTTAAGAACTGCCATAAGTCTCAGTAGATTCAAGACATGGATGACCCATTCAAACACTGACCTCTCAACTCTTTTGACCTGCTTAGCCTCAATCAATTTTCTTTCATTTAACATCTGCCATCAGCTCCCACATTTACAACCTCTAATTGATATCAGAAACTCTCAAATCCCAATAGACTACCTGCTCAAAAAACCCAACATCCCCCGTCTTTGATTTCCTGGGAACTTCCAGTCCATTAACCTCTCTGTGCATTTCCTGTTTATTAAACACTTCTCATTTTCAATTCAATTATAGGACAACTTTACAGAAATTCCCACATTATGGTGGAAATATACATGGACATAAACATGACTATTTTTTCTCTTTCTTGCAAAGGAGATTAACTAATTATGTTTACTATCAACTATGTTAAAATAGACTTAACCAGATGGTGCCTGTGGCTCAGTGAATGGGGCACTGGCCCCATGTATCAAGGGTGGCAGGTTTCAACCCAGCCCAGCCAAACTGCAACAATAAAAGAAAAATAGAGTTAACCAAGATACAAGGTTTTCTTTGCTGAGAAAATCTATGCCTATCATATAAATTCTTTAAACCTCTGTGCCTAAACTATTGCTTTTACGAAGCATGCTTCTCCACTTTTCTACTAAGAAAACATGCATTAGTGTTCTAAAGAAGTCAAAGACATTTAAGATATCACCAGGAAACCATATTTTATGCCCTGAGGGCAACTATAAAAGAGAGGAGAAATTTAAGCTTTTCCTACTTCTTTGTACGGCAAAGGCTCAGTAAAAGCTTCCATGTGACCCACTGTTGATAGATTCACATCAACTAGGAGGTTTAGAAAGAACCAAAATTAAGAGAATCTTTTTGGAGAGTGCTGCAACTGAGGGGAATAACACGTTGGTATTATGTGACAATGCATTTGTTAAGAAGAAAAGGAAGACTGAAGACAGTAAGATGACATTGTTAGTTGCCCTACAGTAAAAGAAATCAAACATAATTTGATATTGTGTTTCCACAGAGAATTGATATCCTAATATTATAGATCTTAGAACAATGCTCTATTGAATTCTACTTATATTCATTTGTCCATAATTTTATGTATTCTTTTATCACTGTGTCAAATTCTCACATTCAGTTGTTCCTTCATCTTTTCTATCTCTTTGGCTACAACCTAAAATCCCTTTTCTGCTTTGTCTATGCTTGTAGCATGGCTGTTAAGGATTACTGAGGATCATCACTTAAGCAGGCAACTATAAAATTATCCTCATTAAACTTAACAGAGATCATTAAAATGTTCAGAAATTCCACAAGATTTCTCTAAATTGATTTACTCTCTGGTACTCCAAACTAACTATTTTTAAATATTTACTATCTTTAAATATCCGAAACAACCACCTTGCCCTTATTCATTGCAAATTTTTGTGGTTACTAATTTGCAGAGAAAATAAAAGTCCCTCACTTTAAATTACCTCAGCCTTATTCCATATACATGGGTGACAGTCAGTCCACTGTATTACAGAAATTATCTCAAATGTTGTTATCACAGCCTGTCTCAGAAGGCCCTAGGCAGTGAGACAGGAACAAGGATCAATCATCAAAGTCTAATTTGAATAGAGCAAACACCAAAGGACTCAAATAATAACTGGTGTGGAGGGGTGAGAAGCGGGGCAGTGATGAAAGTCATCAAACTGTCCCAGAGTCAATTAGCATAACGTGTCAAAAACAAGTGTTTCTATGGGGTCATGAATGATACCCCATCCTGAGAGAAAGGCACGCTTTGTCTTTACAGAGAGATCATGTTTAAATGATATGTATTACTCTCTCTAAAGCAACTTTAACCCATTAGACCAGTTACATCTCTATTTACCAATTATTATTAACCAAGCCACCCTCACCTTAATTTCTTGCTTTCCCTTTTTATTATGGAATGTGAATATGTCTAATTATATTTTAGAAACTAAGACTTTAATAACAAAGTATTCTGAGACTCTTTGTAACACTAAACTCAAATTTCATAAATCCTTCTTTGGAATTTGATTAACCTAATTTCTTTTTGGCATCCTATTCATCTGTTTTCCCCTCAAGTCTTTAACTGGAAATAAGGTCTAGTTTGGATAAGCCATTACACATTGGATTTACATATTATCTCTCTCAAAATTTGTATGACATATTCTAAATATTTATAAAATATTTAATTATCATAAAGAATAAATTTTTCCAGCTTTTATACACACATGTATTTTGTTTTGTAATAAGATAAAACGCTGGCAAATTAGTGCTTTCAATCAATTATTGCCATCATGAATATTTTTAGTGATAATTTTCAGGTTAAAACTCTGTGGATGTGTAGAGAAGGGAACCCTTCTACACTGCTGATGGAATTGCAAACTACCACAGCCTTTTTAGAAAGAAGTATGGAAGATTCTTAAGGAATTAAAAGTTGACCTACCATTTGATCCTGCAATTACATTATTAGATATGTATCTAGAAGAACAAAAATAATTTTACAAAAAAAGACACTTGCACCAGAATGTTTATCGCAATCCAATTCAAAATAGCCAACTTGTGGAAGTAGAGAAAATGCCCATAAACCCATGAATGGAGTCACGAAACCATTTTTCCTGTTTCATGCATTCCCTACGTTAAGTCACGCAATTTATAAAGATATGAAATTTATAAAGATGTCATACAATTTATAAAGATGAATTCTCTACCTTTGAAAAGATGGAGAATTTACATCTTTTGTGTTTACCTACATGGAGTTGGAACACATTCTTTTTAGTAAAGTATCTCAAGAATGGAAAAGAAAATATCCAATGTACTGAATACTAGTATGAAACCAATATATACTATATAATCACGACTATAGTCCAGTAGAGAGAAGGGAGAGAGGACGGAGGGCATTTGGTGTGATGTCATCTAATGTGCACCACGCAAGGGTGCATTTCAAAACAACTTGGAGTAAATTATAAATGTCTCACCACAAAAAATCAGTGAGGTGATGGCTATGTTAATCAGTTTGAGTTAAGCATTCCACAATGTATATCAATCATCACATTGTACCCCATAATATATACAGTTATGACTTAATAAAAATTAAATTAAAAGATTAGAAAAACCAAACTTTATATGCATTTTAAATCTGAAACAATATTAAGACTTAATACAAAGTATTTCAAAATAAGCTTACAGTTTACTTTCTTAAAAGGGAAGTACAAAGAATGCTTTCACTATTATTTGTAACTTCAGGATTCATTGGCATCTCTTTTGTGACCCTGTGTATGGTTGATATTAATAAATGTTCATATTATTGTTGGCATGTATTTTAAATCTTGTTATTTTAATTCTTATTACACTATTTTTTATGAATATGCGTTAACTTAGATTACCCATGTACTTACCTTTCCTATAGCTCTTCCACAGATGGTGTCCTAGCTTGCCCTTCCTAGCTGATTATCTTTTATGTTGACAGCACTGTATTAAGAAATTAAAAAGAAAGCTGAGTGTTCAAGATGAGATGAGATTTAAGGGAGAGCTATTAATAATGCAACTTTTTCTTGCTAGGCCCTGGAATCTAAATTTTGTCCCCTCAAACAAGCGAGTCTATTAAAAGCCCTGCTTAGCTTGTTGGAATTTCTCACACAACTTTTCTTTCACTATGAGAACAGACAAATATCTCTCGTTAAAAAGTCATCCCAAACACTAGCTTACATCTCTGGAATTTTTCCCCTTCCTGGACCTCGACCTGACAACACCTCTTGGCCTCAGTTGCTCTGTAACCCTTTCAAACACAATCTTCAAGAAGCTGTGTCAAAATATTTTGTCTAAGTTTTTGCAGTTGTTCAATGAGAGAAGATTGATTTCAACCACCTATTCCAGTATGGCCCGAAGTAGAAAGCAAATGGATAATTTTTAAAGATGAAGCATTATCATTGTGTTGCAAATACACCCCTCCTCCCTTCCCCCCCCCAACAGGTTGCATGTTATCTGGGAATGGATATTACTTTGGGTAGAATGATCCAGGCTTTATTATGAATTTTATTCCTACCCTGTGTTTTCATTGATGAAAGCTTTAGGAATAATTTTTCCATATTAGTAGTATTGGTCAGAACCTTTTTCATAGTCATGACACTCAATTATTTTTATAATACAGACTTTTCTAGTCAAAATTGCATAAACATAGATTTCATGATCTACTGTTACCTTAATTAAGTTGGGTTTTGTTTGTTTGTTTGTTTGTTTGTTTTGTAGGGACAGAGTCTCACTTTATTGTCCTTAGTAGAGTGCCATGGTGCCGCACAGCTCACAGCAATCTCCAACTCCTGGGGTTAGGTGATTCTCTTGACTCAGCCTCCCCAGCAGCTCGGACTATAGGCTCCTGCCACAACACCCAGCTATTTTTTTGTTGCAGTTTGGCCAGGCCGGGTTCGAACCCACTATTGTTGGTATATGGGGCCAGCACATTACTCACTGAGCCACAGGCACCGCCTTCTTAATTAAGTTTTATTAATTTTGTTGTAATCTAAAAATTGGAACCCTCTTAAATTATAATGAGATTCACTCTCATATTAGCAGCATCACTGTTTGTAATGTTCCTTTTGCTTGGTGTCTTGAACTTTTTACACACTATCACTGTGATCCATACTTACAATAGAGGATGAATAAGGGATTTGAATATCTGAATATCTGAAAAAGTGTGCAGGCCTGAGAAACCCATTGGAAATCATTACACACTCCCTTGACTAGTATTTACCTGAATTTGAAGAAAGAAAAACCCTGGAAATTCTCAGCTCTAATGCAGGATAGTAATTTTGTTTTGGATGTATGTGTATATACATTTGCATATACATGTATAATGTATATATACAAAATTAAAGTATAAATATATATAGTAATACACACACACACAAAACTAGTTCCAGATAGGCCTAAAATCCTTTGAAACAGAGGAGTACCAATTTTTTTTTCCTGTTTTATGCATTTCCTACCTTAAGTCAAGCAACTTATAAAGATATTCATATAATATCCAATCATATTTAAGATGATTATCATAACTTTTTCAGTTTTGTGTTTAAATTATCAATGCATAACTATCAATTCTATGAGGCTTATATTCAATATACTGTATTTAATTATATGTTTAAAAGTGTTCACTTTTTTCTCTCATTTTCTTGATTTCTTCCTTCTTTCTTTCCTTTCTTTGTTTTTTCCTACTTTTTCATTTTTTAATGATTATGTATTTAACAGTAATCAATAAGACATGGCTTTTTTGCTTCACTCCTGTTTTTGAATCCTATTAATTAAATCTTACTTTTCTTTTTTTTTTGAATCCACTCCACCCTTGAAGAGTACAGGGGAGATAAACTCTATTTCTGTGGGTGTATTATATTAAAGATTGGTGACATTCTGCTTCTTGAGTTTTTTTCTAAGACATTTTTCCTTTCTTTTTCTTTTTCTCAATCTTTCTTTCTCCATCTCTCTCTCCCTTTAAAAATTTATATATATTCTGTGTCCTTATAGGATTTCTTCTTTATTCTAGGATTTTGATTTTGCGGTGGTATATGAGACAACTTGGTGTGACTACTTTTTTTTAATATATGTTTGTTTTTGAGTTTTTGTTCATTGATCTGCTGATTCCATGGGCCCTTTGGTATAAGAATGCATCTTAGGGTCCTGCAAACTTTTTTTGAATTTCTTTGATCATATCTTTCTTCTATTTATGTCTGTATATGTGTGTCTGTGTTTAAGACCCATATTAAAAATTGAAACTTTTGAAACTTTTTCTTTGAAATTTTTATTTTCCTTTTCCTTCAGCTCTTTTTTCATCTCCTTGTCTACTTATTCTATGTTTCAGCTGATTTTCTGAATTTTACCTTCCAACTGTTGTATCAAACATTTTTTTAACATATCCTCATCCTATTTTTAAAATTTCATAAGTTCTTTTTAGTTTTTGTTATTCTCAATTTTATGATACCTTATTCGTACTTCATGAGTGCACTCTATCCTATTACCTCTTTGAGGATGATAATGTGAATACAGATGCCTATAAATGTTTGTAATTATTCTCTTTCTGAGAATAGAAAATAATTACATTATATATAATACATGTGCACAATTACTACAGTATATATGTATATATGTGTGTGCGCACCTTTCTGCTCTCTGAATTGTTTTTTGTTTGTTTGTTTTGGTTTACTTTTGTTCTGTTTCTGTTCTTTCCTGGCTGTTATGATAAAAGATTTTACTCAACTTTCTGGTGAATCTTTGAATATAATTTGGAGCTTTATGTACATGGATGAAGGTAGATTAAAAGGGGATTTTTAGGCAATCTGGTGGGCATCTGATAATTTTGGGGATAGATCATGAAATATTCTCCTAGATGGGGGAGTGTTCATTGCTTGAATTTGGAAGGATAGAATAGGAGATCTAGATTTCCTACTCTACTTATTATAGACTTTTAAATAACTATCCTGTTTCTTTAACTCTACCATTTACTCCTGTCTCTTGAGATATTGTTCACTTCAGTAACTAAAACTTTCTTGCATATCACATTGGAGTCCAGCTGGACTGTTTGTGGTGGCGTTTTTCATTAAGCACATAGGTTTCAATGTTCCCTGTTCTTCTAAATTAGTTACCACTCTAAACTAATTTATTCTCTTCTAATTTCACTGATATCTCCCATCTGCCGTCACTCCCTTTCTTGTCCTTTATCTTGGTGGGTTTATAAAATTACATCCCTTTCCTGGCAGTAAGCTGGAGTTTCATGAAGGAGAAATAGTAAACATGCTTCTCAATATATTTATCTGGAGAATTAAAGTTGATTTCAATGCCAAGGATATTTTTCAGCTGATGTGAAGAGTAAACATATCATTTTTCAGAATTAAAGAAGTAAACAAGTTAAAAGAATGAATATATATTAGCTTCACATACAGGATGTCATATTACCAAATTACTGAATGGATGCATTGTAATATTCAGAGACTGAGAAATAGGATGTCTGCTTGGGTCCATGTTGTTGCAGTAACTCAAATGTGTGTATGTGTATCTAGCTCCCCTTTCTAACATTTTTAACAGTGAGGCACCTTTTTTTAATATATTGAAAAATATAATATCCTTTGAAGCCCAGATCTTGGTTTATCATAAGAAATGCTTATTGATTTTTAGTATGCATTTGTAAAACTGTGTTTAGAAAATGCCTTCAGAGTAAAAGAGTAGAATTTTCTATTTTACTTTTCTTCATAAATTAATTTTACTATGATCTTTCTCCAAAATTCTGTATGTTCTTCAACTTTCTCTACATATTCTTTTGATAATCACTATCATTAATACAATTGACTCATTACTAATATTCAAATAGATTTCAAGTTGATATTTCTAGTACTGTTCCAGCAGCCTAATGATGTTCTCACTCCTTGGGTCCTAAGACTATTCATCACCTCAATTCTTATTAGAATGTGCTATTTCTGCCACAACTTGACTGGCGTTACCAATAAAGAAATACTCTTCTTCTGTGTCTCCTAAAGCATCTTCTGACTTACTTCCTATAAGGGAAATCTAGTGCTTTTATTTCCAGGAAGATGGAGGAGATTTGCTTTCCCCTATTCTTCCAAAGAAGTATAACTAAAATTACTGAGCATTATGTTTAAAACCAACATTAGAGGATTCTAAAACTTCTAAAGCATTAGAAGATTTTCAACTGGTGTGTAGCGGCACACTAGTGTGCTGTGAGAGGATCTTAAGTGCATCACAAAATTTTTAAAGACTAATAATTAAATTATTTTCAAAAGAAGTTCAAAGTATTTTTTTTAGCTTTTTTTTTTAAATCAACATAGTTTAAGTGTGCCATGGAAGTTTATCTGTGCATTCAAGTGTGCTGTGATATATAAAAGGTTAAAAAACACTGCTTTAAAAGGTAGAGCAAGTAAAGATGAACTCTAGACCATAGGATACAAAGGAAAATGTGATATTGAGTTCCACAGGTTTTCTTTATCTGCTTCATATATTTCAGGCTCAGAACTAAAAATGCCAGTGTTCCCCTTAACATGAACATAACACTAGAAACATTGCCCAACAGAAAAAGAATCAATGTTAGACTTCACCAAAATTCAACTTTTCTCTGCAAAATGTCTTGTTAAGAAGATGAAAAGAAAACGTAAAGAGAAAATATTTGTAAACCACATATGTGACATGTTGCCCTAAGGGTCTTGTGGAAAAGTGACGTCATGGAGAATAAGCATGCTTATTGAAATTGTGTTTTAAATAAAGGTGACCATCTGCCCACTCAGGCAAAATGGTGAGCTTCTTTATTTACAGTTGGTTTATATAGGGAATTTTGCACATGAGCACAATGCAGCAATGACCTCATCAATCCATTTAAACATCATGTGACTACCTCGTGATTAGCTTCTGATAATCCATTGAACATACACCTTTTGACATAACCCTTTCAAAATAACCCAATTTAACGTAACTTAATGGAGAACATGTTATTAGCCATTACTTCTTTGTTCTTATGTGATAATGCCTGAGGCTATGGAGGAACAAGGTAGATTGAATACCTGCCCTTGCCGGCCTTGCCATTTGAAGACTGTTACTTCAGATCTTTCAACAAGGCATAAAGAAACTTCTTGGGTATACAGGAATTTGTGTGGAAACCTCTGCTCCCATGTAGGCCTTTTTTGCTGGAACCTTTTATAAGGAATTTTCAGGCTGGACTTCTCAAAAGCCTTTCATGAGCCCAAGTTTCATCTATGCCATTAGATATCTGTATGCATTGAATAAATTCCTCTTCTCTTGAGGTCCCCGAGCACATTTCCATTCCCAGATCCATCAGCAAGCGTCCTTTGTTACTTACTACAGATCAGGAAAGGTTACTGATAGATATTTGGCCAGTTTTCCAAAGGGCCTTTTTATTGGCCTTATAAAAGACAACCTTCATTCCTTAACACAGTAAATGCTATTCCAGCCAAAGCCTTGGTCATGTTAGGCTCACAATCAACCTGGCCACATGGGATTCTGCCTCAGTTTCCTATAAGTATGCCTGCACAAAGTCTTTTCACTGCTCTCTCTCAAATGGCTTTTTTGGATACCCACCTTCTCACTGTGTCCTCTCATGACCTCTCCTTTCTGCATTTCAAGGAGAGAGAGAGCCTGCTTATGTTTCTTCCTTTTATAAAATCCTCAGGCCTATTAGATTAAGAGCCTTGCCTTACAATATCACTTAACTTTAATTATCCTCACATAGGCCCTATCTCCAATTAAAGTCATATTAAGGATGAGGGCTCCAACACATGATATTTATGGGGGAAATTATTCAATCCATAACAGCACGTAAATGTAAGAAAGAGGTTAAAACCATTAGTAACCTGGCAAATAAAAATGAAAATCACAATCAGATATTGCCGCACACATCAGTTGGCTAAAATAAAATATAGAGAAAACCAAATTCTGGTAAAGATTCAGAAGAAGTAGACTACTCATACCTTGATATAAAATGATCCAGTCAATACAGAAAGCAGTTTAGTGGTTCCTTAAAATACTAATTCTGAAACTGTCCTATAATTCAGCAATTTAACTCTTGGGCATTTTCCTAGAAAAGAAATTGTACACTCACACAAAGTTCTGTATGTGACTATTTATGGTACTCTTATGTGTACAGTACAGATTTCCCATGAGAGTTGAAAGGTTGAACAAAGTGTGATATATCCTTGCCATGGTATAATACTTAGCAAGAAAAAGGGCACAAATTGTTGATATATGAATGGCTCAGATGCCTAGTTGGTAAAAAAGACTTTAATTGGTACATAGTGTATGTAACATGTTACCTACAGTATATAACATTTCTGAAGTTGATAAAGTTTAGAGAAATAGAGAAGAGATTAATGGTTGTCAGGAATTAATGAGAGGATAGAGGCCAGAGGGAAAGTAAAAGTGGTTGCGTGCCAGCAGCATGAAGAGTCTTTGTGGGGATGGAACTCTTGCATCCATGGACTTCATCTTCTAGATGTAATAATATACTACAGTGTGTGAGATGTTGCCATTGAGGGAAACTTGGTAAAGGGTACAAGGGCTTTCCCTGTATTGTACTTAAAATTGTACCTGAAATTACAATGAGTTTACAATGAACTTAAAATATTAAAAAAAAAAAACCAGACACAGACAAAACTACCAGGATAACTATACTAAGACATTAAGAATATCTCTTTTGTTTCAAAATCCAAAAAATTATGAACAAAAGCAATATAATTAAAGAAAAGGAATATAATTATAAGTAAGTACAGACTTCAGGAAGACCTGTTACTTTATATGGAGCAACAGCTCTTATTCTCATTAAAGTTTGTTATTTCTCATTAATCTTACTCCTTGTTTGTCACTGTAGCTATGTCAAATAGATCATCGTAACGAAATAATGTGCATCTTTTTCTTTATGAAAATCCTGGTTTCTTTCACTACTGGGATATTTTTGTTTAAGGCTCTTTGCCCGATATCATCATTCCACTAAGAGGTAAGAATGAGGGAAGCATCAAGACCTGTTTTATAAACACAGAATGAATTTTTGTCATGTGTTTTTCATACGGATAGACTTGAGTTCTTTATACTAGTGAGTAATAATGAATACTCTTGTAAAAAATATTCTCTAACTTCAATTAATGTATTTACTAGTGATCTCATAAGATCATGTATCATATGATATATATACAAATCATGATTTGAATCAATATGCATACCTAAAGAAAAGACAATGGAGTGTGAGTAAATGCAATTAAAATACATTAATATTTGGGGGCAACTATTGGGAACTGGGTATATTTCTTGTGTTTTTCTTAATCCCAGGGTTTTCCTAAATATTTTAGGTAATGCACTGAATTTTCCAGATAATTACCTCTGTTCTCTACAGGATAGTTACTAAGGAGTTGGTCAGGTACCTGTTGATTTTACCTGCTTTGCTTTACATGCCTGTAGAAAAGTTATTGCAGCCACTGCAGCATTTATGACCTGTTGCCAGTGAGAGGACACTGCTCTATGCCAGTTAACAAGGGTGTCTATCCATACTCAGCAGCACTTGACAATTTGCGTCATCAAAACAATAGTTTGCAATTGTGCACATAAAACTAATTTAAAAAATGAATCAAGTTCATTTCTGGAAACTGTTACAGATCATGGCTGATTACATTGTGTTATTTTTCCTGCTATCTTTAGGAAAGGAATTTGTTGAAGTAGAACTAAGTGAGAAACACCATTGCTCTTATTTAGTGTGGTCAAGCTCTAATTTGCAACTAGGATTTCAAGTACATAAAGCCCTCATTTGTGAGTCCATATTATGTGTCAGTTATACACTTCAAAGTATGACAGTAAATAGTTGAGGCTACATAATTTTTTAAAGGGAAAAAAAATGATCACAGCCATGTTTACAGTGAAAAGAAAGAATTTTAAAATGCCTAATTGCTATGTGCCTGCTAAGTTTTTATAGTAGAACACCAAAAATAAATAATTTGTGAGCAAAAGTTGGGATAGAAAAATGTAAAAATGACAATGAAATGTAGTTTTCTTTCTCTTCATGAAACACCAAGTGTTCTTGCATTTGGAGTATACAGTGGAAACCTTGGGGTTACTGTGTTCTTTTCCACTCAGGCGTATTAAATGCATCTTTTCCTGGTCAATTTTTTTTTAATTGGCTTGGCACCCATAGCTCACTGGTTAGGGCACCAGCCACATGCACCTGGGCTAGTGGGTTTAGAACCCTTCCAGGGCCTGCTAAACAATAATGACAATAACAACAACAACAACAACAAAAAGCCAGGCGTTGTGGCAGGCACCTGTAGTCCCAATTGGGAGGTTGAGGCAAGAGAATGCCTTAAGCCCACGAATTTGTGGTTGCTGTGAGCTGTGACAGGACAGCACTCTACTGTGAGACAGTGAGGCTCTGTCCCAAAAATAAAATTGTTTTTAAGTTGGAAATGCCAGTATGCAGACTTTCCCATATTGAGTCATTTCCCATAAACTTGTGGTCGTATTTTACTACACATTTGGCTTTGCTCCATTTGTGCACCAGGGAAAAATTAACTGACTAAGGATTATTTGCATAGCAAACCTCGAGCCATATCATGGAACATGTGGTGCTGTCCTCTTTTTCAGGATAGTCTTATATTTTTAAAAATTAAATTAAAAAACTTGAGATTGGTTTATTAAAATACTGACACTAACTAGGAATTAATACTTAATAGAAATACTAAAACCAGATCAACCGAAAGTATTGCATTGCTTTCTAAACATAAGTGGTAAAATAAAAACGCAACTTTGCTGCACTCAAACCTTATTTAACTTTGAGTAAACTAAAAAGAATTAAGTGATTTAATGGTAAATTAAACTTTAAACAGCATATTCGGAGGGTCACTGTGTCATTATGACTTATGCATATTTTTGCATAAATGTTGGTGGCAACAAATGGCCTATTTTGAAATTAACCTAAAAAGATAATGTATCTCATGGGGTTCAAAATGTCTAGGTCCAATGTCTCCAGTGGACAACCCTGTGAATTCCTTTTGTAATGAGCTGGCACCCAATATCCATATTGCCACAGACAGTGTGTGTATGGTCTGGCAAAGGAGAACAATGACTCTATTGCTTCTCCTATTTCTATAGAAAACTCTCCCATTTTTATCTAAAATAATTTATACAAATTATAAGGAAAACTAGCACCATTTAATTTATATCTCATCCTACAATGCATTTTTTCAGCTCAAGTTATGGATATGTATAACATCTGGACATATATAAGCATTAAGCACTTTTCTGGGTTCATTAGAAGTCAGAAAAATAGTTAACATCAGCTAAGACAATTAAATTATAACTTTACATTAAAAGGGGATATTTCCTTTGTTCCAGGGAGGCCGTGAATGTCTATGGTACAGTGACAATCAGTCTAAATTTCAGACATGGACTTTTGCTGCTTCAGTTCTTTTCAGGCTATATCATTAGTTGAAATAAATCCCCAAGGCTTATTTATACTCCAAAGATTTTTTCAATGCTTAAAAAGAACATTTTCAAATAAAATTTCTTACCCTGAAAGCTAAAATAATTAGAGTATCTAACGTTGTTTTGACTACATCCATTATTTAAAGCACTATTACCCAGAATGCCCAAATGGCAGCTAGAGCTCTCCCTGTCACAAACTGACTCTATCTTAGAACCAATACCTACAATGGCATGACTTATACTATGCATTTTGGTTGGTTAAAACATCCTGAAAACTCTTAGCAATATTGCCAGAGTCTTTCCCTATCTGTGATCAAAACAATTATAACACAAGTTTAACCAGACAGGAGTTGTGTCATATGGGAAAACCTATTAGGGATCCAATTATTTTAGTTTAATTGACCTTTTGAAATAATCTTTGTCCTACATTTCATCTTGTCACATTGTCTCCTATTCTTCCCATAAATAAAAGATACCCTATTATGAAAATATACCAGAGCATTTTGGCAATTATCAAATAGGTCTGATAACATGTTGTTACCTCATATATGTTTGTTATTATTTTATATACTTTATTATAATTGAGAGTGGGACTTGTCAAAACATGAGAATACGAACTCACCATTCTCATTGCATTCCCTTTTAATTAATTGCCTTCAATTAGTATTTATTTGCCTTTAAATATTAGAGATTTGATTATGTTATCTGGAAGAACAAAGTGGTTTTAGTGCAATAGAAAAATTTATTAAGAAATATCCCAAAACATAATACATAGCATTAGTTGAAGAACAATTTTTACCCTCATGAAAACTTTTTTGCATAAACAGGCACAGAGAAAAAAAATAGGCCTACACAGCTGTACTCAGAGAAATGTCAGGGCACAGCTGTGATTTTTCTGCCCCTAGTTTATGTTTCAATAAGATTCTCACTTCAGAACTTTTTATTGTGTAATTATAAAATTGTTTTACTTATGTGTTTCCTAACATGTTCTCTTTCTCTTCTTCTGAAGGATGTGCAGCATCTTTAGTGTTCTAAATATGGCAGGGATTAATGGCCGTGTCGTGGTGTTATTTCATCACCATTCATAAGAAAACAGTAAGACATAATTTCAGCTGAGGCCTGTCATTATACCAAGTTGCTAAATATTTATACTAAGAACTATCTTAGAGTATTATTAAGATCCAGTAATTAAATTACCTTACAAATTATCCCTAGCTTTCTCTCTTTGTTTTATATTTAATTAATTTTTATTTATTTTGTTACTGTTTGGGAATCATTCAGTGTAACAAATTATATTACACTGATTGTTTCTGTTAGATAAAGTCCTGCTTGTAATTGTGCCCTGCGCCTAAGAGGTATCCATCTTGCTCTGCCCACCTAGCTTTCTCTATTTAAAGAACTTAAACCTATGATGTTGAAAAAAGATTTAAAACTTAATGTTATTTAATTTCTAACCTTTTTCTTAATATTTTTCTCTGATTATTAAATAATTTTAGTACTATGCTTCATCTAGTCTTAAGATGGCACAGGTATTAATAGCAACATATCAAACTCTAATTTCTACAACACTCATGAGTCTCATCCTACTGGTAAACTGAGTTGAAAATGCTGACATCATATGACTGCACTAGTATTTGGAAATCTAGAGTATCTACTCCATAGTTATGAGGTGAAGTTCTTTGTATTTTATAGTTTTGTTGAATTGTTATAGGTAAAAAAAACTGAATTAAACCTATTTGCCATATTTAATTAAGATAACTGAATATCAGATATTCCACATAATGGGATAATATGATAACAATGCAATTCACAAACTACCTTAAAGTTATTAAAGAAACAATGTAAAATAATGTAAATGGAATACACAATCCTGATCTGATCACAGGATGTAAAGTAAAATGTTTCTGGAGGTGGTAACAAATTATGCTGCCGAGTACTCAGTCAGCTCCATGATAGTTCTTTTCAAAAGTTACTCATTGAAATGCTTATTACTCTGAAGGCTGGTCTTTAAGTGTGAAAATTTACAAAGCTGTCCATGTAATTTTTGCTGTGATCCTGTAATCTTTATTAGTGTGTTTTGTCACGGTAAGGAGATAATTCAAAAAGCAATAGAGATACCCAATTATAATGTTGGACTATAGCCAGACTTTTTCTTAATTGCATGTTTTACAAGAACTAAAAAAAAAAAGTTTTCTTGCTGACATGATAATATCTACTTATCTGAAGAAAAGAAAAGAGGGATCTCAATCTCTAAAGCTGTGATAATTTTGTTATTCATTAAGTTACTGATATTGATGTGATTTTTTAAAATAATTTATAGTCATTCAAATTACCTGAAAAAAAAAAAAAGTAGCTGTGGTTCAGTGGAGATTGGATGCCAAATTATTTGAAAGCATTTTTATTTGAAAGTATTACTTGTTCAACTCTTAAAGCATTTCTCAGCATCTTCTCAAATAGGTAATTGGAGAGTTTGACATCAGGCACCAGAGGCTACTCAATTATTATAATTTCTTCATGGAGACCTGTACTATGACTTTAATACTTTGTTGTAGTTGAAACATTTGATGATGGCACTATATTGAAGAAACTCTGAATGACATGTTTTTTGCTTGACTCTAAAATTTGTCATTCTTTTCACACAATTACTTACACATGGGAATAACACAGAATCAGGAAAGGCTTTAAAATTTAGGAATTGGTGGCGGCTGTGGCTCAAGGAGCAGGGTGCCAGCCCCATATACTGGAAGTGGCAAGTTCAAACCTGGCACGAGTCAAAAACTGCAACCAATAAATAAATAAATAATACAATTTAGGAATTTGATAAACAAAAACATTATCACTTCTTCAAGAGGAAGATTGTTCTGCATTGCTCAATAGTTGACAGTCCTAATCCAGCTATAAATATTTCAGCTGTAAAATTACACATAACTAAAGAGTGGATTATGACATTGACGCATATTATTTGTTTTCATTTAATCATATTGAGAATGTTTTGAGATTAAAAGTAAATGAAAAAAGAAAGTATGATTTAAATGATAGACTCATATTTGGCATTTTATTTGTGAGCAAGAGAGAACAAAAAGCAGGAAATGAACAACCTCAAGCACAATAACTGTATTTTCTAAAGTGTTGTATAATTGACATACAAAGAAATTAGGTAAATGCAATAATATACTGTAATGTTTCTTCAACACCAGTGAAGAATGACAGCAAAGGCATAAACTTAATAATTGTTTTAATTACTGAAGATTCTCCAGGTTACGTAGGTTAAAATGAAATACATAAGTTCATTCCTCATGATATCATAGCTCAGTTAACCATCTTCATATACTCTGGATATAATACTGTATGTTATGTTGAAAGAAAGTTTCACCTGAGATTTATTTTTACAACAATTAAAATTCTCCTGGGCAAAGAAAGAGACCCAAACCAAACCAAACAAATCAAAGCAAAACAAAACAAAAAGCCTGGGCTATTCTTAAACCTTAACCTTAGATTTGGGTGGTTAGAAAGAAGTCTGATGTGTATTTTTAATTTATTTTGCATTAAACATATATGAATATTAAATGTACATTTGGTACACACACACACACACACACATACACACACATATATATATATATATTCAAGTTTCTAGAATTTTTAAAGAAAGTGCCTTGAGTGGGATACAATTATAAAAGGGACTTTATCTAATAAATGCAATCAGTGTAACCTAATTTTTTATATCCTCAATGAATCCCAAATAATAATAATAATAAAAAAGTAAGCAATTTTTCCTTCTAACTTCGGGAAGATGTCCAAACGAAGTTGTAGTTCCTGGTTTCTTAATAAAATGAAACGTTTGCAAAAAATATTTTATTATATCTTCTAGAATCTTATTCCAATGCGTAACTGTATTTGCTGCCAGAAAATTTCAAAATTAATGTAGCAATTTTTCAGTTCTATAAAGTTTACAGATGTACTTTCCTTCTCCAACACTTCTTGAAATATAGAAGGAGACATTTCAAATGTCCTGACATCGTAAGCACAACCATATCGCAAAAAAAAAAAAAAAAATTGGGGTAAAACTATAAGGAGAAAAAAAATTGAGTTGTTTATATACCCACTGCAGGCTGCCTACTTCAAGCACTGGAGTTCCCTCCAAACACTCAAAGGGTCAAGCTCCACTTCGGACTCCTTTGTAACCCGTCTTTTCTTACCCAAGGTCATGTTTGAGATTCTTTTCAATTTCCTCAAGCAAAACTGACTTTTACTTTCTTATTTATTTATTTATTTATTTATTTATTTAGTTCGTTTGCAAAGCCCTGAAAGCACTAACTACTTAATTTGATAAGTGAACTGGGATGAAGGCTGAAGCATTTGTTTATTTTAATAGTAGTTTTCTGGAGATAATTATTTTACCTCAATTCAAAGAAGTACCTCTAGCTATAGGAATTTTATTCCAGATGTAAACAGAGTGCGACCCCATGATATTCTGGGGTTTTTATCATCCTTTTCTGTGTTATTTGCACCCTGGGTTCTTTATTCAGGGCGGCAGAGGAATGAGCTTGGGGAGTGGGAAGGAATCTGATCTATTTCAAAGCTGTTTCTAGCTTGTGGGGAAAATGCTTACATGGAGCCAGAGACTCTAGTAGCGACCAATTTTACTTTCCCCAAACACCACTGCAATATTAATGAAACTCAAACTTAAAGCTTACTCTAACCTTTGGATCACCTACTAATCCTCTCTCTCTGAAGAGGGTGCATTGCTGTGCTTTCAGTGAGTTTATTTCTGAACAGCAATAGATGGAGGCAGTAAGGAAAATACGTTTGTAGACATAGACACTGCCTTTAATTCTGTCCCAGATTTTCATGCAATTATAAATATGACAATTTTTTTATAAGAAATGAAAGTAAAAATTTATAAAATTTAATGACAATAGTAATGGAGAAATTTGAATGCTACATTAACGTCTCTGATACACATAATTTTATTATGAACAGATTAGAAGAACATAGTAAGGAAATTATGTGCCAGTGTACTCTCTCAGCAAAGATTAATAATAATCTACATGCCACATTGCCAGCAGCCCAGCATTGTCGGTTGAACAGGAAATTATTGGTGGTAGGGGAGAGGGTAATGATTTCAAAAAGATGTGGCAGAACAGTGATTGAAATGGCAGGGTTAGATGAAGGGATTATGGAGTCTTTCCAAAGGATGTGGAGTTTGGAAACCCACCCAGGGGGAATGAATGGAAAGTAGACCCACACTGTTGGCTACAAGAAAAACAAACCCTATGCAATGCCCCTCCCAGGGGGAAAAAATTACTTAGTTACATACAATAGGTTCCTTAGGGTTCTAGGCACTTCTCCTCATGATTTCAAATACAGTCATTATTTGGGCACTTTCAAGTCTCATGATTTTATAACACTAAGTGCAAAAGAAAAGAGAGCATTAGTAATCTAGTTTTTGCAACAAAAGGTCTAAATATCCCAGAGTAACCAATCACCTATACATTCCCAAACCAATCTCCAGGGCCAGGTGATAGCGCTACTTCCACTTTATAGTTAAGAGAAATAAGAATTTAAAGGTAATGAATAAAGTGTTCATGTTTTATAATCTAGTAAGAGAATAGTTTTGCATGGAAAAAAACAAATCTTCCTTCAGGATTATTTTACAAAATAAACATTGGTGTTTCAAAAGATATTTATATCAGATGAAATACTTAATGTTGATAATATAGTGCAATATTTATATACACTACTGTTTTACACCTTAGTTATTTTTTGTTTTCCTCATGTGTTTAAAGAATAAAATAAAACTTTGTTTTTTATTTTAGAAGATAAAGTTCTAAATGCTAACTTTAAAACAGCTATTAACAGACTAAATATTGGACAAATATTTGATTTGAAAGATACAGGCCATTAATGATGGCCCCCATGAGGAATTATCTAATTGCTTTAGCTATTCTGTCCAAATAAAATGAGAAATGATATGATGCAAGGAACATAATTCTGTACAAATAATAAAATATGGAAAGAATGAAGATGATATGCTATTACATAAATTTCATAATTTAGGGACGTATTTATAATGCTGAAGGATAAACTCACAATAGCAATCTATGTTGAGAATGTCTGCTCTCAATCAATTTTCAAATTAATAAGTAAGGACATTTCCACTTTCCTGTAATATATGAATTTCCAGAATTCAGTTGTATTTTATATCTAGCCTATGACATATATGCCCAGGTTAGATTTTCTGATGTGGCAGAATCCCCCTGGGAGTCTTGTTCTGTCTGTCTGTGCTGGTAGCTGGTGTCCACAACCCCCAAACACTCTTTGCAAAGCAGGACCTGAGAGCTGACCTAAACGTCACCTGAGCCCACCATACCGCACCACTGACAAAGTCCTCCCAACTGATGTTTTGTTAGGTTGAATATCTGATGTGTCAGAATCAGATGAAACTAATTCAAAATTTCTTGTCTACCTCTGAAAAACTTACTCACAGGAACCACAAGTCTAGATTTGCCTTGCCCAACCCACTCTAAGCCTATTGTTTCAGAAAAATTAGTAGTAGTATTTCCTTCACTCACAAATTGTGCTAATTTGAAACATAAATTCTGTGGTCACTCCAGCTATAAAAGTTGCTTACTTTTCAACTAGTTGTTTTGTAAAAGAAGCAAAATTATATGTTGTCAATACAAATTGTTAGTGATCAGAACTACTTTCTTGGAAAGTCTTAATATGCATCTAATGTTGTGTCAATAACTTTATTTATATTATCATATAAGTACTTAAATCTTTAAGAGAGTACTCTCAAATTTCATGGTAAACAGTGATGACAAAAAAATTAAAATGTATATTATAGTCATACAAGTGATTTGTTGGTAAAATGGAAATTTAGACCTAGAGGTGTTGAAATTATACCTCTAAAATCACCATTTCACTTTTCTACTTAGCATGTAGAGATTCTTTGGATTAATCTATCTTCCATCCCATAATCAATCTACTGAGACTTGTTGAAACTTCCTGACTTGACTGTACTTAATGATTACTTTTTAAAAATCTAGTGTTTTGGATATGTATGAACCTTGATATTGTGCAAGGTTGACCTTCATTCTCTAGGGATTATTGACAGATTATAAGCACATTTCATGTAGTTAAAATAATTGATTTTTAAACAAAGTTAGCTACATTAAATCAGAAAGGTAAAAGTTCGTTTAATATTAGAATGCTTACGAATTAAGTTATATTGTACTACTGTATGGCTTCCTATATATTTCCATTTGTTGACTGTTGGAAAGTACCTTCAGAAACTTTTATTATCATTTTCAGCTTACTCACAGTATTCAAAACATATAACATAATGACTACCAAAGATGAACATCCAACAAATTTTCTTGAATGATTAAAGAAGTTATGTAGGAGGAGGTCATTTCTCAAGGAACTTAAAATTAGCTTTAAGAGATTAGCCTAAATAAATTGTATATAACTATGTGTAAAGTCTGAAGACTAAATGTGTAAAAGTAAAAAATGTAATGACAGAAGAAAATATGCTACTTAGACAAGGTTTTTCTAGTTCTGTAAGATCTTATTTTTTAAATCTCAGATAAAGCTAAAGAACTTACACTTTGGGAGACAAGTGGTTAACACACACTTGTCATTTGCTCATAGATGCAGTTGTAATTTATAGCTATTAAATGGATTTTAGTGGCCCAACATCATATACACAATTAAGTTAACTGATATATTGAGTTAATGAAGATAATTATTATATGGTATTAAGAGATCAGCATAATTTAAACAAGATCACTTTTAGGAAATGATAAAAACAAACAACTGGGAATATATATTCGAAGAGAAGATATAAAGACATTCAGATGAATGAAGGTACATTAGACCATGGTATCTATTATGCAGAAGTCATTGATCATTTTAACCATCATATTGCAGCATTATAAGGAACTCAAGTTAGTAACTGAGCCTTCATCCCCGAAGTATCACATCCAGGAAATAACTAATTACTGAGGGCTGTTCCTTCATGTAGTTGCATATTCTCATTACTGATAGAAAGACGCTAGGAAGTTAGAAAGCTTTCTAGTTTATTGGAGCCAATGACTAAGAAGGAATTCAATTTAAAATAAAAATTGTACCCTTATTGCCCTCTCTGGAATGTCGTATATTATACGTTATCATCGAACTTCATTCATGAAGCATTTCCATTTCACTTTAACAAATGGTAGAATTATAATTTTTATAATTTTAAAACCAAATTATTTTGATTTATGGTACTTTAATAACCAGAGCATCACTACAAAATAGATTTTCTTAATGTTGAAAATTATTACATGTCTGTTTAAATATGGCATACAGCTATATCCCAGAAATATTGCAGGTCCAGTATCAGATTACCATGTAAAGTGAAGGTGTCAAACACATTTTTTGGTTTCCAAGTTAATAAAAAAGTTCTGTCTACACTATACCTTAGTATAGTAAGTACTCAATAGCAAATGTCTAAAAAAGTACATATTTAAATTAAAAAATACTTTATCGATGAAAATGCTGAGTATAATCTAAGACTGAAAATTCAGAACCTTTTTAATGACAATTTTTACTTGATATTGATGACTTCTGACTGATTAGGATGTTTGTTATGGAAGGTTGGAATAACTGGAAATTTCATAAAATAAGATAACCAATGACATTTGCCATGTGAATCAATGCTTCCTTTTACAAGACTTCTGTGTAGCATACAGTGCCATGTGGTAGCATTTCACTCATTTTAGAATATCTTTTATAATTTGAATAGCCCTCTCAAACCCTGCCACTGCATTATCAACTAGGTTCACATAATAATCTAAATCTTTTCTCATTATTTCAACACATTCACAGAATCTTCCCCAAGGGTAGATTCCAAGAAACCACTTCATTTGCTGATCATAAAAAGCATTTGTTACAAAAGATTGAATTCACAGGAATACATGAGATCATAAGTAGTCAAGGTACCACATGCAGTTCTTGTTTTTATGACGTTTATATTCCTATTAGAGGAACAGATCCTTAAGAAGAATAAATAAATAGACTTGGCACTTATAGCTCTGTGGCTAGGGCAACAACCACATGCAACGGAGTTGGCAGGACAGTCCAGGCCAACTATAACCAAAATATAGCTGGGCATTGTGGTGGGCACCTGTAGTCCCAGCTACTTGGGAGGCTGAAGCAAGAGAATTGCTTAAGCCCAGGAGTTTGTGGTTGCTGTGACCTGTGATGCCATGGCACTCTACTGAGGGCAACATAGTCAGACTCTGTCACCAAAAAAAAAAAAAAAAAAGAATAAATAAATAAATACTATTTTCATTGGTGACATTGGTGATAATGCCACTAAAAATAAAAAAAAATAGAACAACTTGGGGGAAAATGTAGAGAAACATATTAGGAGACAGATGGCTTTTAGAATGGAGTTCATCTATAAACTCCTATATGAGATACTATAAACTAAATGCAGTGACAGATAAAAACAGAGAGTGAGTATTTGGGCCATGTGGTGATCCAAGAGAACATAGTCAAAAGCTTGTAATAAAATTAGACATTTGGAATATCCAGAGTTTTCATATTACATTACAAATTAATACTAAGAAACTTAAATTCTATGTAGCACTCTTAAGTAAATGGATCTATATAAAACATTAATAATTCTTTAACCTTTCAGAGATAACAGAGGCTTTTACAAATGAGTGTAATGTTTAAGTCATTTAAAAGACTATTGGCTTCCTCAAATAAAAAAAAAATTAGTGATGACTAGGTCTAAATCATTTAGATTCATTATCATTCATATTACAGAAATACTAGAGTGGTATATTTATATTATTGATCTCTTCCATTTTAATTTAGATTTTTTACTCTCAGGACTTATGCAAATACATGTGAGGAATGTTATCATAAACACACTTATTTTTCTCCACTGAGAATGTGCTGGAAGAAAGATGTTTGTTCATTAACCTAGATTTGTCTAGAAAAACATAAAGAATTATTATAGAATTAAGGCAGTGTGGTATTGGTACAAGGATAAATAGACAGAATAGAGACATAAGGAGAAATTGCTCCATGCACATGTGGTAAACTGATAAATATCGGAGCTGGTTTTTATAGGTCATTGTGGAAAATGTGGGTTGATTTGTAATTTCTGTAAGACAGAGTATCTATGTAGAGAAAAACTAACATGGATCACAAACTGATAAAATAAACCAAACTCAGTTTAAGGTAGATTACAGGATTAAGTGTGAATATCAAAACTGGAAACTTCTACAGACAATTAAAGAATGTCTTAATGGCTTTATTCTAGGATAAGTTTTAACAAAATGAACAAATAATAAACTAAAATATTAATAAGCTAAACTTGAGTAAATTAAAAGCTTTTCTTCATATAGGACTCCATGAAGAGTAAAAGACAAGCCACAACTAGCAAAAAGGTATTTTAAACATACTTAAGTATTAGTATCCAATATGTAAAATAAATTCTGAGAATCAAACATAAAAACATAGCCTAATAGAAAAAAAAAGAGTTTTTTTTATTAATTGATAGCTGTATACATTAATGCAAACATGGGGTACATTGTACTGTTTTCATATACAATTTGAAATACTTTCATCAAGCTGGTTAACATAAATTTCATGTCATTTGGTAGTCATTGTATCAAAACATT
>CAUYQV010013117.1:0-13907 GCA_963574575.1 Galagoides demidoff | reverse complement strand
ATAATAATAATAATAAAGTGAGGCAAAGGCTATGTTAACCAGTTTGATGTAAACATTCACCTCTGTCAGCCTTCATAGAATCAGAGTGCATTAGGGCCGAGCTCTGAATTAGGCTTTGACTTAGGGAAATGTAGTGGCTGGTTTGCTCTTCCATACGTGTCATTCAAAATTTCTCCAAATCAGTAATAAAACTTGCTTTCTTATCATTTGCGTGTTTCCTGGAATAGCACTTTAACTTTTCTTCAAGATGTCCTATGTCCTTTGCATTCATAACTTGGTCGTGTTTTGCAAAAGGCCTAGATTGCTTTCAACATGCCTTCCTGACAGAGCTTAACCATGTCTAGCTTTTGATTCAAAGTGAGAGATGTGTGACTCTTTTTTTTTTTTTTTTTGAGACGGAGCCTCAAGCTGTCCCCCCGGGGTAGAGTGCCATGGCATCACAGCTCATAGCAACCTCCAACTCTTGGACTCAAGCAAGTCTCCTGCCCCCGCCTCCCAAGTAGCTGGGACCACAGGCGCCCACCACAACGCCCGGCCATTTTTTGGTTGCAGCCATCATTGTTGTTTTGGAGGCCCGGGCTGGGGATTGGAACCCGCCACCTTGGGTGTACGTGGCTGGCGCCTTAGCCGATTGAGCCACAGGCGCCGAGCCTATTATAATATTTCTAATACTCATTCTTCTTTTTGCTGAATGCTAAACATGCCTCCATCTTTATTATCAACTTATTTCCACAGCATTTACTATGTGCTGGCCACTATTCACACAGATGATTCTGTATGATTAATTTAACTCTCATAACAATGTAATTAGGCAATACTGTTATTTTCTTTATTAATTAGGACATTGGGGCTTGAAAAGTAGTTTATAGCCAAAGGCCACACAGCTAGTAAATAACATAAGAGGAGTTCAAAGTATGGACACTCTTGTGCTTCATCTTCCACAGGGTCCCACATTTTCTCTTGATTATTTCTGCAATTCACATCTTGAACCAAAATGCACGGGAATTTTGTCCTCTCTGCAAGAATCCCCATTCCTGTTTTCAGGGTCACAGATAACCCACATTTTATACAGTTCTGGGGGCTCTCACCTCTGTAGGGCAGATGTTTTTGTTTCTGTACTTGAGATCAGAGAAGACATACAATGAACAGAACCAGGAGAAGGAGCCCAGGATGCAGGATGAAATAGGTGCTGAGTGACCTGTATAGAAATTAAACACTGATAGGTACTAAAATATAGATATCAATTATGGGTTTTATACATTGGAAAAAGAACTGTTTCCCTAGTTGCTGAAAAAAAAATGATGGTCAGCTTGGTGCTGGTAGCACAGTGGTTACGGTGCCAGCCACACACATCAAGGCTGGGGGGTTCAAAACCAGCCCATGGCCAGCTAAACAACAATGACAACTGCAACAAAAAAATAGCCAGGTATTGTGGTGGGCACCTGTAGTCCCAGCTACTTGGGAGCCTGAGGCAGAATCACTTAAGCCCAAGAGTTTGAAGTTTCTGTGAGCTGTGACACCACAGCACTCTACCGAGGGTGACTTAGTGAGACTCTGTCTCAAAAAAAAAATTGATGATCACACATTGCATCATATTTATGAACAGTCTATAATCTCTGAGAGCTATTTTCAATGAAAACTATCTCTAAACAATAGACTCCATTTAACTGAATCCAAACATTTCCATACTTCTATTGGCCTTAATTACTTCCAATTATGTATGAAAGATTTGATGTTTAACCTTTTCTCTTGGATTGTATTCAACCACTAAACTGCTAAGAAAATTCCGAGAGCTTGAGGTGTTTCTTCTGGTCTTATAATGAATATTTGAGAACCTGAAAAGATAATTCTATCTCTAAGGATAACATGAGTGTCTTAGCCGTCTCCACACAAAAAGTTAACTTTTCTAGAGGGAAGGTTTGTGCAGCAGAGCAGTCGTAGGCTATTGATACCAGTGGTTGCCATCCTTGGTTTCCTGATTTCTGGCCTTCTTTGATTATGATTAAAGTTTTTTTTCTCCTCCTTTGACTTCTCATATAGTCTTAGGTATTGGTGACATCACTGATGGGCAGAAACTGTACCTGAGGTGTTCAGTGACTTTAGTGAATGTCCTAGAAGAAAGGAGGGTGGGGAGAGACAAATGCAAATAAAATAGAAATCAAAGAAAAGAAACTGGGCAACTTTTTTTCTCTTCCTTTGGGCATATTGGATGCCATTTAAAATACTACTTAGAATCCTCTTGCTTGAAAATCTTAGGCTAAATCCAGCTTTCTTACTTTACAATTATGGGAATGATTTTAGATAACTAGAATATTATTATATTTGGTTAGAGAAATGTTAGTTTAACCAATCCTTTCATTTTTCAATAAGAAGTCCTGCTATCTCCCAGCTCAACTACCTGAGAGTGTTTTTCAATTCCATTTACCCTTAGCAGGAGACCAGTTCAAGGCTTAACCTTATCACACTTACTAGAGCACCTCATGCCAGCATCTTCCTTGTGTCCACAGTTACTTTGTCCCCAGGGTTTGGCAGGACCTTGCCATAGAAATGACTCATTTCCTTTGCACTGAACCTCATCCAACCAGGTGGGTCCAGTCCCCTGGCCAAACACTGCCTCTCCTGCGGCAGCCAGAGCAGGGCCACAGCCCAGCTGCTGACACACCACTTTTGCCTCTGCCAGGTTCCAGGAGTCACCACACACTGTCCCAAGAGCCTTCATGCCAGATCTCCACTATCCCAGAGCACATGCTGTCTCCTCCACTAAGTCTTATTTTATCTAGAAAGGCACCAAAAAAGGCCATCATTACTTTGAAAAGAGTTTGTGATACAATGTTGGGGTAGAAACACTTAAAAGTAGGAGGTGCATGTGAGGAATGCGGATGTGGTAAGGAAAGC
Organism: Galagoides demidoff; assembly: GCA_963574575.1. Lineage (NCBI taxonomy): Eukaryota > Metazoa > Chordata > Mammalia > Primates > Galagidae > Galagoides > Galagoides demidoff. The sequence goes on along the minus strand of CAUYQV010013117.1, from coordinate 11,012 downwards.
AGAGTTTCAATGTTACATGGATTAGAGGACAACCTGCGGAGTGAATGAGTTCTCGCACGGGGCTGTGGTTTGTCCTTGTCCTGGTCAAGGGACAAAACATCTCCAAACAGGCAAAACTAGATATTCATTTTCTACTGTGAAATGTTTGAGAACAAAACATAGTGATTTCATTTTCCGAATTCTGATGTCCTGTCATGTGACCCAAAGCTCTAGTCTTGCCCTTCTCATTTTCATAATTCCTCCAAATATAACTTTCATCTTACGTAAGTCTGATCTATAAGATCATTGCTGTTTCTGTGTCCTCCAATTATCAGGCCTTTCCTGCCTTTACTTTTCTACCTGTAAATCATGTTTGCCATAATCAGAGCTATAAACATTCTCTAGCCCAAACAAATGAAGCCTTGACACCAGTGACCTCCCATTATACTCTACATACTCCCATTATACTCATACATCTACCTCCTTTAATCCAATTCCTAAAATATTGAATTTCACTATAGGTGATTATAATTTATACCATTTAAAACTTATTTTTTAAAAAATTCTTGTGAACCTTCAATATTTTTGAAATCTTAACATTCTTATTTCTTATTCTTCATTAGTTTGTTAAATGCTCTTTAATGGTCTAAGCTTTGGACTTTCTTCTGCCCACCCATCACATGAAGACCAAAAAGAAATCTCAGGATTTCTTTGTTGGATCTCAGTTTCCTTAGTAGTATAGGAAAATCTACAGTTTCAGTAGACAATTGACTTTTAGGTGAATTGGGCTTCTATTCGAAAGGGAAGTTTCTCATCCTCAGGTCTCCTACCCTGATAGCTTTCACATGTACCCCTTAAAAAAATCTCCTTTGTCCTTGTCATAGGCACCCCTCTCCAGTTACCATGCTAACTCTCTCCTCTCTCTCATAGCCAAACATCTTGAAAGGGTTTGATTTATTGTCTGTCTTCATTTTTTAAACTCCTGTTTATAAATGGTTTTTGACTATCTTCTACCCACCACTAACACACAATGCATTACTGAATGGCCTATATTGTGGCAATTTCAAGCTATGGTTTTTAATTCAATTGCCTTTAATCCTATAACAAAATTGACTCAAGAAAACTGAAAAAACACAATAGTCTTGGACATTCTTTTAAATATTAACAAACTATCATCCAAATGGCTATAGGTATTCTCTTTCAAATGTTAAACATAATTATTATGTTATCTATATTATACTATCTCCCACAAAAGCTGGGAGAATTTATAGTAATCAATGTTATGTTGCAACAAAGCCCTAATATTAAAATCAGCAAATATAAAAAAGATAGAGCTCTCAAGGGAAACTATGGTACAGTCATTTCCATATATACAGACACAAAATTTCAAAGTAAAATATTAGTAATTAAAACTTAAGATAGTTGAAATCCAGGTAACATAATTGATGACTTAATGGGAAAATAGATTGAGGGGGAAGATATTGAAATATATACTTAAAATGATTTTCTGTTTGAAGATTTTTAATGTGATACTACTTAAAGTTGAAAAATAACTTGATTAAAGTTGAAAAATAACTTGATCGCTTCTTGGCCTTTTGGCTAAGATCAAGTGTGAAAAACAACTTCTAGAACTGGACTCGTCATCATTCCACCCCCCCCTCTAATCTGCTCCTCTGTCAGGATTCTCTTATCAGATAATGAAACTGCAGTTTTTTCTGCCCACTTAGTCCAGAAATGTGGGAGTGGTCTTTGTTTTGGGTCCTGTTTACCTATGTTCTTACATTCAATGTATTATCAAGTGCTGGTGGTTTTAGCAACTAAATATTTCTGGAACTTGTTAATTTTCACCAGCTCCACAGTGAACATCGTAATCAAAATTCACTAACTTTTATTATAGTTGTTTAATAACTTTACTCCAAGCATCCAGTAGCCTTTCTTCCAGAAATAGGTAATATCCTCTAATTATGTCTTCCTGTCTTCCTTCATCTTGTATTTCTTTTTTCTTTCTTTCTTTCTTTCTTTTCTTTTTTTTTTTTTTTTTGGGACAGTCTCACTCTTTTACCCTTGGTAGAGTGCTGTGGCATCACAGCTCACAGCAGCTTCCAACTCTTGGGCTTAAGTGATTCTCTTACCTCAGCCTCCTGAGTAGCTGAGACTACAGGTGCCCACCACAATGCCTGGCTATTTTTTGTTGTAGTTGCCAGTGCTGTTTTAGCTGGCTGGGGCTGGGTTCAAACCCACCACCCTCAGTATATGGGGCTGGTGCCCTATCCACTGAGCCACAGGCACTGCCCTCAACTTGTATTTCTACTTTATACAATTTTAATTATCTTATTATTTATTTTTATTACACACTTGTCTTCTAGATAGAAGATCAGGGTTACTTCTATTTCATTTGTCTACCTTTAACTTGGTACTGCTAAGTAGTCACTTCATAAATGTTTATCAAATAAATAAATAAATAATTGAATAGATTTATACATCTTTGTTTAGAAATTACCTGAGCAGATCAAACTGGTTCCCATATTGGACAAACACTATTTCCACTCCCAACATCCACAGTCCCAAAGTGAGGCTTCACTTCCAGTGCAGCTAGTTTTATAAAATGAGATAAATAATGTGTTGTCTGTGAAATTAGGTTCTTTGGAGATACTGATTGCACAACCACATCCAAGTTGCCTGCAAATAACTTCAGCAATGCTCAATCTCTGGCTGCTAGCACACAGGGTTGCCACAACACCCTGGACTTTCACTTCTACTTTTCCAGCATACCTACTGCTTCTACCCACGAGCCTCAGCTCCATGTCTGACTCATCTATAACCAAAATGCTAGAATTATTTTAGAGAAATACACACTATGCAAGACACTTAAAATTATTATCAATTTACTTATATAACACATGCCAGTGTCCAAAAGTTGTAAAATTGTCCAGGTCTGACTTCACTAGAGTGTTTAATAATTTTACTTTCTGTTTTCCTTCAAAGTTGATTTTCCTTCTTGTTGGATAAAAAAAATAAAAGTATCAGTTATGTACGTTTCAAATCCATGAAAATTTCTGGCTTAAAAGCAAGAATAATGCTTTGATTATAAGATCTGATCAGAGACTTAGGATAAAAGTAATGTTAACTTAATTGCCCTAATTCTTGTCTCAGTTTTAAAGACTTACATGTTATCTGTTAGAGGGCCAAGTTGAATATTAGGGAAAGGTGATATAAGAGATGCTAAATGAAATAATTCCAAAAATGAATTGTAGCTCAAGAAAAGAAAACATGAAATTTACTATATATGAGAAGAATAGGTAACTTTTTTTCTTTGAAGAAATAAAATCAGAAATTGACTCTGAACCAAACCAAAAAAGCCAGTTTTTGAAATTGAAACTTTTAGAATCCAGTTTTACCAAGTCTAATTTATCATTTTAGGGTACTTTGGAAAGTACCCTAAAGTACATTTTAGGAAACTTTGGTAGTTTCTGGTGTGCTGGGGTATATTCTGTGAATTCCTTAGGTCATATTGCCCTTTGATTCAAGAAAAAATATATTCAAATACATTAAGAATGTAATTCTTCTTTATCTAATTCATACTTCTTTATCCAACTTTTAAAAATCATAAATGGTATCAGTTTATTTTCTATTGTTTTTAGTTTAAAAATAGAAATTTACATTATTAAATGTCTTATCTATGTGATACTATACACTATCCTTTTCTAGTTTATATACTAAGTCATATTAATGTTAATTTATAACAGTGAAGGAGCTGACATGTCAAACAATAAGCTCTGACTTTGACCAGATAAAGTCTGCCAAGTCACCTTGTATTTGCCTTAAGAAGAACAAAATAATTAACATGATCTAGGAGGCCTAGGATGTCTGTCCTTTCTGACCACTTCAGACCCACTTCTTGCCGCTTATAAAATTGCTAAATGAAATTTTAGTATATTAGTTATTACGGGGAAGGAATCTTCATAACCTTAACAAGATTGCAGTCATTTAAGGAGGACAGTTAAGAGGAAATAGGCCAGAAAACAAACCACATGATCATAGCAGACTCCCTCCTCCCCACACTCCTGGAATGTTTCAAGGTCAGTGTTGCTGCTCTATCCTGGAGTAGCTCTACCCTGAACACCTCAGTTATCTTCATATAATCTTGTTTAAATTGATATGAGATGAGTCCCTAAGTAAAAGCCACATTAAGGAGAGAAGTAAAGTTGCAATATATTTCCATTTTGTGCCTATCTGTTATTCTGTGTCTTTGGGGCTCAGTAACAGGATCTATTAAGCATAAACTAAGATCTTTTTATAAATGGCAGTTTTGATACTATAATAATTTGAGGGTGGTAGAGAAGTTTTATCAACTTTTCCATAAAAGAAATAAAATTTTTTGAATGGTAGTCATTTTGGGTACTGACATTGAGAAAGCTATTCATTTTTTGAGGGAAGATATAGATATATATTTTGTAGGAATCTCTATAAAAATTGAGATTTGCTGAAATGGTGTCTAGAAATAGATGGATATTAATTCCTTAAATTGAGTACTCTAAATATCATAGAATACATATTTTACTCCCTTATAGCAACATATGTCCACTCTGAGAAAATCTTAGATAGAAAAAACAGAGTTGTAGTAGATGATTTAGTATAAGAAGGTAATACCATGTTCACTTTTAAGTTTCCATGAATTAAAAAAAGTGTGTGTGTATATATATATATATATATACATATACATATACATATACATACATATATAATAATATCTACCAAGAAAGTCTAGTTGCAGTAACACATACATATAAGCACAGGGGGGAAAGTATAAGTAGTTTCTATGGACTAGAGTTGAATGCCACATTCATGGACTCTCAACTATCTTTCTGAAAGTCACATGGATATTTATGAGCATGGAGAGCAGAGCTGTCTCCCGAATAGTCACATACAAATGTTGATGGAGGGTTAGGGCTGTTAAAATATAATAGTTTGGGGGAAAGCTTTAAGAGGCTTCAAGATGGGCAGAGCCAAGATGGAGGGCTGCAGCCATCTTTTTACAGAGGCTCCTGTCCAGAAGGAGGATTAAAGGACAGAAGTTTAGCAAGGGAGCTGATGGTTTGGAGTGGAGCCAAGAGAGAAGATTGAAGAGTGCACTTCAACCTTCCTGAGGTGAGCTGCAACCTCCAAAATACAATTAAAAAGTACAAAATCCACCACCAAATGGATGGGAGTCCTCTCCCCCACAGGAAGAGTTTACTCCATGCAAACAAGCGAGCAGAGTTCAAACATCCTCCCACTCTATCACACAGGAGAGACACCCCTAAAAACTGGACCTCCTATCCCTGCTGGCATGCCATGGCACTCTCCTGCCAGGCATAAAACTGTAAAACTGTATGAAACTATATATATTCCCCACCTGCAACATTGAACTCCAAGGACTCCCTCCCACCCTGAGGTCTGGAGGTTTGTTAACTATGGAGTCCAGATTCTTGGGCATCTCCTTGAGAGAAGTGGAGGGGGAAAGGGCTGGTGCTGCTCTGTGCTGACTGTGGCATGGGAGTGAGGAGAAGAGAGTTGGCTCGGAGGAAGCCATACAACAACAGTGGTGTTCTGAGCTGTGAACTGATGACATTCCAGATAGGCAAGCCCCATCTCTCTGGGAAACCAGAGGATCCGGACAGCAGCCACAGGCAGAATGGACTTGGTAACTTTTGTAAGTAAAGAGACTGTTAACACCAGCTCTCAGGGGAATATAGCTGAGACAAAGGCAGTGGGCAGACAGAGGCTGGAATTGACACCTGAGTGCAAACTCTAATTGCTTGCTGCCCAGAGCTGAGTTCCTTATCAGCTCTAGCAGCCTCTGACTTGCAGAGGAATATAGCTAGGACAGAAGACGCAGGCTGGAACGGAGATAACTTTCAAAGCTTAAATTCTTTCCCTGCCAGACTCAGATTTCCCAGTGACTTTAATAGCCTCTGACTTACAGAGGAATTTAGATGGGAGGCTGGAAAAAAGAGAACTTCCAAAGCCTAAATTCTTCTGCTACCAGACTGGACTCAGATTTCCCAGTAAGCACCTCGCACTTAGGGGAATATAGCTGAGACAAAGGCAGTGGGACGGCAAAGGTGGGAATTGACACCTGAGTATAAACTCTAATTGCTTGTTGCCCAGGGTTGAGTTCCTTATCAGCTCTAGAATCCTCTGACTTGCAGAAGAATTTAGCTGGGATAAAAGGTGAGGGGCTGGAATTGAGAGAACTTTCACAGCCTAATTTAAACATGCAAGGCCCCCCTGCCAGACTCAGATTTCTGGGTGACTTTGGCAACCATAAACCCTGGGAGCAGTTGCCTACTGGAGTGAATAGGGTCATAGACCTAGAGGATTACGAGTGACTGAGTGTAAGGTGGGGAAGGAGGTATTAACCTTTCCAGACTAACCCATTTCCTGGGTGGGTCCCTTTGCCCTCATGGAGCACTGGAGCAAGTTATATCTGAGTTGTGAGCAGACCCCTCTTATCTAGCTGCTGGAGACATTTGAACTCTTCCATCTGAAATGGGTGCTGACTGGGACAACTGATTTGGACCCCTTAAACCAGGCAGATCCCCAGGGACTATTCAAAGGGGCACCCTGGGTGTATGGTTGAGGGAAGGATTGATTTTCCTTGCCCAATTGTTGGTTGTGGGGGGTGGGGTGACTTAATTGCTGGTATTTTTCCACAGCTGAGACTTCAACCAAGAGTAACTGAATCACTAGGATAGGACAGAGACCAGCTGAAAATAAGACTGAGCCACTTAGTCCCACCACACCAACCAGGTCCCCAGTCTCTCAGGTCATAACACCATACAGTCCTTGACAAACCTCAAGGGGAAAAGCCAAATGGGGTAAAATAATCATGGGGAAGAATCAGCAGGAAAGCTCTGGTAATAAGAAAACCAGAGTAGATCAAACCCCCCCCCCCCAAGAAAGGATGTGGCATACGAAACTGAAGATCCCCTTTATAAACAGATGGCTGAGATGTCAGAAATTGAATTCAGAATTTGGATTGCAAGTAAGATTAATAGAATAGAGGCAAAGATAGAATTAGAAATTCAAGGAGCATTACAAAAGTTGACTCAAGAATTCAATGAATTCAAAGACAAAACCACCAAAGATTTTGAAACATTAAGGCAAGAGATTGCAGCCCTCAAAGATCTGAAAAATATGGTAGAATCTCTTGGTAACAGAATGCAGGAGGCAGAAGAAAGGATCTCAGACGTAGAAGACAAAGCTTCTGATTATGTCCAAACATCCAAAGAGAATCAGAAATGGAAAGCAAAAATGCATCATTTTCTCAGAGAACTCTGGAATAGTTCGAAGAAAACTAATATTCGCCTTATAGGAATCCCTGAAGGTGACGAAGTTGCTTCTCAAAACACAGAGGCTTTTCTTTATGAAATTATGAAAAAGAACTTTCCAGATATGTCAAGAGATCCTGAAATTCAGATTGCAGACAGCTTCAGAACCCCAGCACAACTCAACCTGAATAAGACATGCCCCAGACACATCATAATCAACTTCACTAAAATTAATATAAAAGAGAAAATCTTGAAAGAAGCAAGACGTAAGAAAACCATAACCTACAAGGGGAAGAATATTAGAATAACTGCAGATCTCTCTGCCGAAACCTTTTAGTCAAGAACAGGGTGGTCATCGACATTTAATCTCCTAAAACAAAATAACTTTCAGCCCAGGATCCTGTATCCAGCTAAACTGAGTTTCATTTACTATGGAGAAATAAAATACTTTAATGACATTCATGCATTGAAGAAATTTGCCATAATTAAACCAGCTCTCCAGGATATTCTCAGACCTATTCTCCATAATGACCAGTGCAATCCTCCACCACAAAAGTAAATTAACTCAGAAACTATTGATCAAACTCAAACTTCTACAGTGGTGAAAGGATTAAAAACATGCCCTGGACTTTCAAACAACTCGATACCTAAAATGTTATCAGGCTTATCAATAATTTCAATCAATTTGTATGGCTTAAATTATCCTCTAAAGAGGCACAGATTGGCTGATTGGATACAGAAACTTAGACCAGACATCTGTTTATACAAGAATATCATCTTCTCATCTCACCTTAAAAGACAAATACAGACTCAGAGTGAAGAGATGGTCATCTATATTCCAGGCTAATGGAAAGCAGAAAAAAGCAGGTGTTGCAATTTTTATTTGCAGATACAATAGGTTTTAAACCAACAAAAGTAAGCAAAGATAAAGATGGCCACTTTATATTTGTTAAGGGCAATACTCAATATGATGAGATCTCAATTATCAATATCTACGCACCCAACCAGAACTCACCTTGATTTATAAAAGAGACTCTCACTGGCATGAGCAACTTGATCTCTTCCAGCTCCATCATAGTCTGAGATTTTAACACTCCTCTGGCAGTGTTGGAGAGATCCTCCAATAAGAAGCTTAGCAAAGAAATCTTAGATTTAAATTTAACTATTCAACTTCTGGACCTATCAGATATCTACAGAACATTTCATCCTAACAAAACTGAATACGCATTTTTCTCATCAGTCCATGGAACATACTCCAAAATCAATCACATCTTAGGCCACAAATCTAACCTCAGCAAATTTAAAGGAATAGAGATTGTTTCGTGCATCTTCTCATACCATCATGGAATAAAAGTTGAACTCAGCAACATCAGGAATCTGCAGACTCATACAAAACCATGGAAGCTAAATAAGTTTATGCTGAATGATAGATGGGTCAGAGGTGAGATTAAGAAGGAAATTACCAATTTTTTAGAACAAAATGATAACGAAGATACGAGTTATCAGAACCTCTGGGGTACCACAAAGGCAGTCCTAAGAGGGAAATTTATAGCATTGCAAGCTTTCCTCAAGAGAACGGAAAGAGAAGAAGTTAACAACTTAATGCAACATCTCAAGCTGCTGGAAAAAGAAAAACATTCCAATCCCAAATCCAGCAGAAGAAAAGAAATAACCAAAATTAAAGCAGAATTAAATGAGATTGAAAAAAAAGGATTATAGAACAGATCAATAAATCAAAAAGTTGGTTTTTTGAAAAAGTCAACAAAATCAATAAACCTTTGGCCAACCTAACCAAGAAAAATGGAATAAAATCTCTAATCTCATTTATCAGAAAAAGTAAAGTTGAAATAACAACAGACCCCTTAGAAATTCAAAAAATCCTTAATGAATATTACAAGAAAATTTATTCCCAGAAACATGACAATCTGAAGGAAATGGACCAATACTTGGAAGCACGTCATCTCCCAAGACTTAGCCAGAACGAAGTGGAAATGTTGAACAGACCTATATCAAGCTCTGAAATAGCATCAACTATACAAAATCTCCCTAAAAAGAAAAGCCCAGGACCAGATGGCTTCATCAGAATTCTACCAAACCTTTAAAGAGGAACTAGTACCTATATTACTCAACCTTTTCCAAAACATAGAAAAAGAGGGAATACTACCCAACACATTCTATGAAGCTAACATCACCCTGATCCCCAAACCAGGAAAGGACCCAACAAGAAAAGAAAATTACAGACCAATATCACTAATGAATATTGATGCAAAAACATTCAACAAAATCCTAACAAACAGAATCCAGCAACACATCAAACAAATTATATACCATGACAAAGTGGGTTTTATCCCAGGATCTCAAGGATGGTTCAACATACATAAATCTATAAATGTAATTCATCACATAAACTAAAAACAAAGACCATATGATTCTTTCAATTGATGCAGAAAAATCATTTGATAATATCCAGCATCCCTTCATGATCAGAACACTTAAGAAAATTGGTATAGAAGGGACATTTCTTAAACTGATAAAGGCCATCTACAGCAAACCCACAGCCAATATTGTATTGAATGGAGTTAAGTTGAAATCATTTCCACTCAGATCAGGAATGAGGCAAGGTTGCCCATTGTCTCCATTTCTCTTTAACATTGTAATGGAAGTTCTAGCCATTGCAATCAGGGAAGAAGACGCGATCAAGGGTATCCATATAGAGTCAGAAGAGATTAAACTTTCACTCTTCTCAGATGATATGATTGTATACCTGGAAGATACCAGGGATTCTACTACTAATGTCTTACAAGTGATCAAGGAATACAGCAGCATCTCAGGTTACAAAATCAACATTCATAAATCAGTAGCCTTTATATATACCAATAGCAGCCAAGCTGAAAAAGCAGTCAAGGACTGTATTGCTTTCACAGTAGTGCCAAAGAAGATGAAATATTTGGGAGTTTACCTAACAAAGGATGCGAAAAATCTCTATAAAGAGAACTATGAAGCTCTAAGAAAAGAAGTAGCTGAAAATGTTAACAAATGGAAAAACATACCATGCTTATGGCTGGGGAAGAATCAACATTGTTAAAATGTCAATACTACCCAAAGCAATATATAATTTTAATGCAATCCCAATTAAAGTCCCACTGGCATACTTTAAAGATTTAGAAAAAACAATACTTCATTTTATATGGAATCAGAAAAATACCTCAAATAGCAAAGATATTACTTAAGAACAAAAACAAAGCCGGAGGAAATACATTACCAGACCTCAGACTATACTATAAATCGATAGTGATCAAAACAGCATGGTACTGGCACAAAAACAGAGAAGTAGATGTATGGAAGAGAATAGAGAGCCAAGAGTTGAATCCAGCCACCTACCGTTATCTGATCTTTGACAAGCCAATTAAAAATATTGAGTGAGGAAAAGATTCCTTATTTAACAAATGGTGCTGGGCTAACTGGATGGTGACCTGTAGAAGACTGAAACTAGACCCACACCTTTCACCATTAACTAAGATAGACTCTCACTGGATTAAAGATTTAAACTTAAGACATGAAACTCTGAAAATACTAGAAGAAAGTGTAGGGAAAACACTTGAAGAAATCAGCTTGGGCAAAAATTTTATGAGGAGGACCCCTGGGGCAATTGAAGCAATGTCAAAAATACACTTTTGGGACCTGATCAAACTAAAAAGTTTCTGCACAGCCAAGAACACA
>CAUYQV010013116.1:0-58317 GCA_963574575.1 Galagoides demidoff | reverse complement strand
ATATACAATGTGAAATGCTTACATTGAACTAAGGAACATCCATTTCAATTATGCTCATTTCTTTTTTTTGAGACGGAGCCTCAAGCTATCCTCCTGGGTAGAGTGCCATGGCATCACAGCTCATAGCAACCTCCAACTCCTGGGCTCAAGCGAGTCTCCTGCCTCCGCCTCCCAAGTAGCTGGGACCACAGGCGCCTGCCACAGCGCCTGGCCATTTTTTGGTTGCAGCCATCGTTGTTGTTTGGCGGGCCCGGGCTGGGGATTCGAACCCGCCACCTTAGGTGTACGTGGCTGGCGCCTTAGCCGATTGAGCCACAGGCGCCAAGCCGACACTCAGTCTTTGTTGAAGGAGTGATGTATGTGAAGAGGCTTCCTAGTGGTCTGTTTGGGTGTAAGGTAAAGCAGTGTTGGAGAACAGGGCAGAAAGCCTAGGCAGGATGAGAACATGAGGGGCCTTACAAAGGAGAGGGTTCTGGACACAGTTGCAGGACGAGTTGCAGGAAATGGCGTGGTTAGCTCTGTCTTGTAGAAGGATCTGAGTTTCTGAACAGTACTGGTTGAAAAGTTTACATGTGGTCTTTCTGGATGTCACCTTTCATTATAAATGCACTGCCCTGTATTGAAGCCCTTGTTGAGGATACGATCCCAGGGAGTGTGTGGTATCTACAGAGGAAAGGCAAAGGAAGGGGTCCTTGTGGCCTGGGGTTCACTGAAGGGTCAAACAAACGAAAAGCATCCCTTAGTTTTCTTTGCTTAAGGTGACTGACTTCCAGAAAGAGTGTGGGATCCTGTCGGTGTAATCACACTGAAAATGTTGATTTGAAGAGCTTTTTTGTTGGTGATGCATTTCTTTTCAAGTAGGAATCTTAACATTTGTTATTGCTACTGATGCTGTATGCCCCGTGAATGCTAAACTGATAAGGATTTGGAGTTGAGCCCTTTGGTAGGATGAGGGCAGGCAATGTGGTTGAGTTGTCAGGTTACCACAGGCTCATCTGTCCGGAATGCTTACTGGCTCCTCGAAGCTTCTCTTCATCAGTGACCACACATTTTCCAAATCGACTTTGAGTTGGTTTTCATTTGGCAGGAGACTTTAAATTTAAATGAAGTAGCTTTGTGGCTTCCTCAATACGCCCCAACAGTCTTCTCTTAAAGGCGTTTCTCCTGGAAGTCTGTATGGTGATTTCCTAAAGGAGTCTGAAAGTCTGACGTCTGAATAGTACATTATACTGCTCGTTTGCCCCAGTGCTCACCAGTCCTCACCAGCACATATGTGTTGAGGTTGCTTTTATTCTGAATGTTTTCAGTTAGCATTGCTCTGTCACCTGATAGTGGTGGGGCCCAGATCTTCCTATTCTTGAATGTGAATCCTCCTGCCTAATGAGTGTCTGTGTCGTGCCTCAGGGGCTCCTTGAGGCTCTGTGTAGACTGTAAGGCAACATTCTAGGCAGGTATACACTTTTTATTATTGATGAACCATGGCCATAACCGTTGATATAGGAAATGCAGTGAATTTCTTCCCCAGCTCCTTTCACTAGGGCTTTGGGTAAGAGTAGACCCGCTTGTCTGCTTCATGCTGTTTTTCTCTTACGTGCACCTTAGTTCTTTTTCTTTGTTTTTTTTTGTTTGTTTGTTTTGTTTTGTTTTTAGAATGTGGTAGAAGCCTCATGCAAAATGGGAAAAGCTCAGGGTTTCTTTTCTTTCTGTCTGTCTGTCTGTCTTTTCTCAACAGCTCCATGATAAAAATGGGCCAAAAAGGAAGTTTAGGAGAAAAGCCCAGAAAAGGCTGCCCTATAAGAAGACAGCTTTTAGCCTCTTGCCTTCCGCATGGAAGCTCCCCTACTGGCACTCCAGCCCCTTTTGGTGCTCCAGAGGGTCCACTGGGGCCGTACTTCCTTCTCACTGGTGGTGATATTGCAGTTTCCAGGGTGTGGGGGCGTGGGGGGCAGGCAAAGAAGAAATTCTTGTCATCCCCTACAGACTTGAGTCTGCTACTGACATTGTGCCAGTTCCATTGCCTGCAGAACAAACACTGGCAGGTCAAAGTTCACCATGTCATAGTTCATTTACTTCACTTTAAAGCTTGTCAATTTTTACTTGAGTAACCTATAAAGGACCCCTTTCCAGAATAATTTTGCCATCTGTTTGAAAATAGCAATAATTAAACCTAAGTATCTTGATTGATTTGGATTCTTTGCTTGGAAGAAAAAATATCAGTTTTAGCTGATGTCATATATTCATAAATGAAGCAATGTTTGTTCAGATTAAACAAAATCATAATATTCAGAAGAGATTTTAGCCCACAAACTTTGTCTTGAAACCTAACGTAGACCTTATACTGGAGTGAGCCGCGTGCCACAGGGAAACACGCAGCATGTTTTGCTCAGTTTCTCTTAATTCAGACTTGACTTAGGTCAGCTGTTCCTCATCAGTTTAGATACTTGTGTGCTGTGTGTTATATCTGAATTAATAAACAACATTAGTGTAAGATGTTAATAACTGGGTTTACATTGTTTCATATCCTCTAAATTTTCTTTGGCAAGGCCCTGGAATCAAGCAATATTAAGATGATACATTCCATTAGTTCAATAATGAGTGTTTTTCGTAAGAGATTTCATTTCAACATGAGGTGCATCTCTGTAGAGAAAGAAAACAAGATAACTTTTGCTTTTTATTGTTTCAGATTTACATTTTTTTTGAGACCTCTTTAAAACAAAACTGAAAAACTAGAAGAGGGAGTGTATTAGTTTTCTATGGCTGCAGTAACAAATTGTCACAAATTTTGTGCACAAGTCTGAAATAGTTCCTACTGAGCTGGCATTGAGATCCAGTCACTGCTGCCTGCCTTTCTGTAGGCTCTGGGAAGAATCTGTTCCTGACCTTTTCCAGCTTCTGGAGGCTGTCCACATTCCTGGGCAGCCATGCTCAAAGTCAGCAACATCAGGTGGAATCTTCCTCACTCTGCCATCTCCCTACTTCTCTCTGTCTACCTTTCTCTTTTATCTGTAAGGTCTTTGTGATTACATTGGGCTTGCCTGGGTAATCCTGGATAATCTCTCTGTCTTAAGGACAGCTGACTAGCAATGCTAGTTTCATTGGCAACCTTAATTCTCCATTGTCATGTAACTTGGCACATTTACAGGTTCTGGGGGTTACTTGGGAACCTTTGGGAGAGCCATTTATCTGCCTATTACAAGAGGGATATGGGGGTGTAACAAAAAACCTGATGCTTAGCAAGTGCTTAGAATGTCTTCAGCTTGGTTTTAGGGATTTTCATGTATTATCTCAAATTACGTATCAGGGGCCCTTGGGACATAAATCATTTGTGAATGTCACATAATTATTAATAATAATGAACTCTGAGCATCAGACAATGTACCAGGAGATTTACAGTCCATCATTTTTCCCATCCTTAGTACAGCCTTCTGAGATGAATGACATAAATTCCATTTTGCTGGTGAGAAAACAGGCTCTCATGGATATTCTGACTGGCCCAATGTCACATGGCTAGCTTATAGCTAAATTCGGTGGACTTCATCAGTGTCGTTCCCAAATGTACACTCTCTGTTAAATTATAGTGGATTAAGGTGTCAGGTTGTTAGGGAATTGATTTTTCTCACCTCCCACATCACAATGAAGTCTCATCTGGATAACATTCAGAGAGGAGCGGGAGGACTCATGTCAGACAGAAGTCAGTGTGACAACTGAAGCAGAGATTGGAATAATGTGGCCACACACCGTCAAATGCTACAGATTCTAGAAGATGGAAAGGACAAGGAAGGCTGTTCTCCTTTAGATCCTCTAGAAGAAATGCTGCCTTACACACCCATTTTATATATCTAACCTCAAGATAATGCATTTGTGTTGTGTTAAGCCACTAAGTTTGTCATGGTGACACTAGGGAACAAATACATTGTCCTTAAGTAATTATAAACTGACAATAATAGTTGGAGACTTCAATATCCCACCTTATTAATGCATACAACGAAAAAAAAATAATACATACAAGGACTAGTAGATTAGAGATTTGAATAATACCAGAAACCAAATAGACTTAAGAGGCAAATACAGAATATGCCTCCCAGTGATCACAGAAAATCTGTTTTTCTCAAGTGCATGTGGAAAGTTCTCCAATACAGACCATAAGTTAGTTTGTAAAACAAGCCTCAATAATTTTCAAGAATTGAGATTGAGATTATGCCAAGGATATTCTTGGACCAAAGTGAAATGGAATTAGAAATCAGTAACAGAGAGAATTTGGGAAATACACAGACTCCTAAATAACCAAAAAGCCAAAGAAATCATAAGGGAAATCAGAAAATATTTTGACATAAATGCAAATGAAGGTAGAAGATAGACAAATTTCAGAGAAGCAGCAAGGCAGTATTTAGAAGGAAGTTTATTGTTGTAAACTCCTCTAGTAAGAATGAAGATAAATCTCAAATCAATTACCTAACCGTACATCTTAAGACATGGGGATAAGAAGAACAAATAAATTGAGGACCAACAGAATGAAGGAAATAATACAGATTACAATGGAAATTAATGAAATAGAGAATAGGAGATCAATAGGGAAAAGCCAACAAACAAAAGGTGGTTCTGTGACAAGATCAACAAAATTAATGAAACTTTAGCTACATTGATGAAAAGAAAGAAGACTTAGTTCCAAAGAGGTCTGCTGAATCAGGAATGAAAAAGGGGACACTCCTATTGACCTTATAGAAACAAAAAGAATTAGAAGCCAATGCTATGAACAGTTGAATGCCAGTGAATTGGGTAATTTAGGTGAAATGGACAAATTCCTTGAAAGACACAACCAAAATTTAGTCAGGCTTCCTCAAGAAGAGTAGAAAATTTTGAGTATACTGGTACAAAAATTGAATTGCTGAACAAAAAACCACTCACAAAGAAAAGTCCAGATGGCTTCACTGATGAATCCTACCAAACATTTAAGGAAGAATTAATACAATTCTTCACACACTCTTCCAAAAAATAGAAAAGGAATAATGCGTCATAGTCCATTTAGGCTAGTAAAACAAAATTTCTCAGACTCAGTAATGTATAAGCAACCAAAATTTATCACTCACAGTTCAGGCAGCTGGAAAGCCTAAGATTAAGGTGCTGGCAAATTTAGTGTCTAGTGAGGGGCTGTTCTTCAGAGACAATACCTCCTGTGTGTCCATGGAGAAGAGTAGAAGGATAGGTGGGCTCCCTCAAACCAATATATAAGGTCCCTAATCTCATTCATTAAGGCAGAGCCCTTAAACTTAATCACCTCTTCAAAGCCCTGTCTCTGAATAATATCACCTTGGTGGGCAGCTTTCAACATAGGATTTGCTGAAATATTTAGCCCATAGTAACTTCTCAACTTATTCTTTAAGAACAATATATCCTAATTCCAAAATCAGAAAAAGACATCACAAGAAAACTACATACTAATATAGCAGCAGTAATCTTCAACCAAATACGAGCAAACCAAACCCAGAAATACATAATATAAAAAGGAAGGATTGTGCACTATGTCTATATGAGATTTATTTAATTTATTTATGCCAAGTATCCAAAAATCATTTAATAGAATATATTATGTCAAAAGAATAAAGGGAAAAAACCCACATAATCATTTCAGTGACTAAACAAAAAAAAAAAATATTTAAGAAATTCTCACCCCTTTCATGATATGAACACCAACCAGTGGTAAAAAGGAACTTTCAAAACTTGGTAAAGTGAAATCCGTGAAAACCCAGCGATAACATCACACTTAAGTGTGGAAGACTTTTTCTCTAAGATGGGAGCCAAGCAAGGATGCCTTTTTGACCACTTCTCTTTAGCATTTTCTTGGAGGTTCTAGCCAGGGGAGTTGGGCAAGAAAATAAAAGGGAGCCAGATTGGAAAGGAAAGAGGTACAACTGACCCTTGCCCTTTTGTATTTAAATTAAAAATGGAATATTTCTTCTGATAATACATTTGTCATCCATGATGCTTAAAACAAAATAGATGTTTCCTAAGGATTTATTTAGTGAATGCTGCAGCGGACCTCTTTGCATACGAGTGTGCCGGCCATTCAAATAATTTTTTAAGAGAGGTTCCTAGAAGTTGAATAATGAGGTCAGAGTTAATCAGCAGACTGGCTACACTGTCTGCCAACACGTATGTGAACACTACGTGGGCCTTCTAAGTCCTGTTTTGTGATAAGATCTGATGGGGGCCTTGGTGCTGTCCCTGCTCAGGCCATGGCTGTTTGGGAAGATACCAAGGAGAAAGCATTTATTTGGCAGGCTTGCAGCCCATTAGCTTTTTTTTTTTTTTTTTTTTTTTTACATGGTAATGGGAACGAAATGTATCAAACTAGAAATCTGGAAGTTTGGTTTTCCATTTCCTATCCTACTCTGTGGTTGTCTTTTCAACATATTTTGTTGTTTCTTGGAATTGTTAGACGGACAGAGAGCTTCCTTTGGCACTCAGAATAGTGATCAAAACAGTAATAGGCACACTGCCAGAATAAATGCTTTCCAGAATTTGGAAAAGCTCTTGGAGAAGCACTTCTTTTTGGTCTCCTTCTGGTTTTACAAATCTTAAAAGAAAACGTGTTATTAATGTCATTGAACATAACATTAATATGTAACCTCAGAGTTGCTGATGGGGCTAATGAACTTATAATGGTTAAAGTTGCTATAGGCAGAGAGAAAAATAATTGGCAATGATGTATATGGTCTTTGGATTTGCATGGGGTAAAACCTGCAGGAGAATTAAGAAGCATTTCCTTTTGCTGCCCTGGGAAGCAATGATGGTCTGATTTTGCCTTTATAAGCCTTAGTACTATAGAAGGGGAAAGGTGGACATGAGAGCTTGGTTACCAGACTAGTTTCTGGAAGAAATCTGTTTCCTTGGCTGAAATAAGTCTTGATTAGTTACAGGCCCAGATTGTCTTTGTATGTCTATGGATTCACATGCATCTGTGTGCCATCTTTTTTGGTAATCTGTTTCTAAGGTTTTGGATGTGTGTATATGTGCTGGGGTACGTGGGAAGTGGTATTATAGTCCCACGGAAGCCTGTAGTTTGGACAAGTAGCTTAATAGATTCCATATGAAATGGTCCCTGGGGACGTGGGCAAGTTAATACAGCTCTGCTGCACTTACACCATCTGTGAAGCAGGATCACACTACCTGGGTTGTGGGAATGTCGGGAGGTGCCTGTGAACATCAGGTGTGTAAAGGAAGTATTTGTGAAGAGTATAAATTAGTGCCTGGCAAGTGGTAAGTTCCCAAAAAATACCAATCCCTTTCTTTTTCCTAAAGCTCCTCCCATCGGAACAGCTAAAGTGATTCTGCGTGTTAGCTAGCAGGTGGTGCTTGGTTAATGTTGAAATGCTTATTCCTGGGGGAGGATGTCACTTTGGGGGAATTTTTTCCTCCCATAGCATTTCCAGACATTAATCTCTTTCCTCCCTCCTCTCTGCCTCTCTCTGTCCCCCCTTCCCATTAAACAGAATGGTCACAACTGATAGGTTTTCTCTATTGAAATATTGTATTTGCTAATTGAATACTCTGCACCTAGCCCATGTTTGAAAGTTGCTGATTATACCTATGGCCTCTTTTCTTTCACAATAAACATGTGGCACAGTGGTCTGACCTGTCTGAAAGTATCTTCTTTTCAAACCAGTAATTATTCTAGCTGCATTGTTGTGCAGCACCAAACCCAAAGCATGATGGATCGCGGCACGTAAACACCTTCAGCTGCCGTTTGTGCCTCTGTTGTGGTGTGCAGCTGCCCACACCGGCTTGTTACTACTGTCAGACTGCGGTTAGTAAGACATTGTCGTGGCGGCTGTGGGGAAAGTGGAGGGCATTTTCTGTGCTTGGAATCTTTGAAGTTAATTAGTTTTTGGAACCAAATAGTATAAAGCATATGAATCAGATTCATGCTCTGAATTTACGAGATTCTTTCTTTTTCCTCTGTGAAGGGGCCATGATATGAGGGTCTCACGTTGAGGTCTTATTCTGCCACATGCCTGGTGTCCTGCTGCTCATCTGCTGTTTCTTGAGAGCTGAACTGACTCTTCCAGTTCCAGAGCTGGAAGTATTTGATGTTTGAATCCAGTCGTGACCTGCTCCTTTTCTCTCCTCATCCAGAGAATGGAAGCTCTGTGTTTCTGGGCTGGACAAGACATTTTTAGATGTAGTTTAGAATGTGAATATGTAATAGAATTACACTTTGTTTTGATGTAAGGTGACTGTGAATGGCCACTATTTTTGGAAGTTAGCGTTGCATAGTGATTAAGTGATCACTAAGTTAAGTTAGCGTTGCATAGTGATTAACAAGACCTCTGGAATCAGACTATGGAAGCTTCATTCTGTCTCTTTACTCCCACTTAACTAGTGTATATCCTGGGACAAGTAGTTTTAATTCCTTGCTACATTTCCTCAGTTGAGGTAAAATATGGAATATGGTACGAATAACTACATCAAAAGGATTATTGTGATTATTAAATATGCCAACATACACAAAGGATTCATTGCTTAGAAGGTAGTAATATGCAGCAAATATTAGCTGTTACTATTGCACAGTTGTTATTTGTTAAGTTCTGTGCTAACTACTGAAGATTAAGATGAACAAGAAGTCTCCAACCTAAGAAACTGCTGTCTGCTAGGACGTGTGCGGTGGAACTGTGTACAGGGTGGTGCATGCTGTGCGCGCTCACACCCCCCACACACACACTGACACCCCCATCTCAGCCTTCTCACACAGCTCCATCTCCTTCAGAGTACCCCTTTGCCATCAGGTCTTTCCCTACTAGAGTATAGACTCCATGTCATAGCATATCAACACGCTCATTTCTGTCCCCACAGCATCCGTAACAGTGACTGACCTGTAACAGGGGTTCCTCAAACGTGTGAGTGAGTGAGTGGTGAGGGTGCTGCGGGAGCACTGCTGACGAGACCCTGCCTTAGCCTGGATGGGGCAGCGAGAACCACAGGGAGATGGGACCCAGAAAGATGAGTGACGGGGTTTCCAGCTGTCTGCAGGTGGAGAGGGACATGTCAGCTAAAAGAGCGGAAATTTAGAGGTGTACAATGTGACAGTCTATGGCATGAGTGAAGGAAATGGGTCACACCTGTTGTCATGTAAGATAATTTGAGTTTACATGGAGATTATAGGAATTACTTTTTCTGCTGGGTTACTTTATATCAATCCCAAGTTCATCTAAACTCCTGCTCTGCTTTTTGCAGGACATATGTCTATATCTACATACACATATTTTAATATAAGGCTTCACATCATAGCTTCATCTTTTTGGCTGATGTAATTTCTAAAATACCAGCCATTGCTTGGTGATATGATCAAGTACAAGTAAGATTAAATAATGATAAAGGTGATAATGATAGCAGTGGCATTTGCAAGGCCCTTTGTAGAGCTTATGCTAAAGCATTTTTACTTGTTACTTCACTTGAGCCTCTTAATAACAGTATGAAGTTTGCAAGATTGATTGGCATCTTGGGTTTTCATATAGTTTTGTTATTTGCCTAGGACCTCAGAGTAGGTATTTTATAAAGATAGACTGGGCAAGGATCTTTTTATTACTACCAAGGGCCTCAGCTCCCCTTTGTTGACTTTATTACTGACCTGTGATGGGCAGTAACGCAGTCCTGGGCCCTGGGCCCAGCAGGTAAAGAGCAGCGTGCCTGAGAAACCTGGGTTGTGCACTGCCTTCCAGCTGTCTGTGGGGATGGGACAGTCCAGAGACTCTCCTGGGCGCATCAGCAAGCAAAGTACGAGAGGACATGAGATGTGATTGAGGAGCCCGCGTCTCCACTACTTAAAATCCTTTATTTTTCTCTTTAAAGGTACCTGCCCTTCTCCAGAATAGAAGCTCTGGGAGGGTAGGGTCTTTGTATTATTGACTTCTGATTCCAAATAGCTGAAACAGTGCTTGACATGTAGAAGATGTTCCACAGACATTTTGGATGAAGAAATGCTAAATAGGTGGTGGACTCATTTTGTCCTGGGCTCTGATCTGAGCTCCTGTTTGTGGATAAAGAAGAGATTGGGGAAATTTATGCACACCCCAGAAATTAGAGGTTCGCCAGTTGATGGGCAGATGTTACCTTCATTTTTCTTGGTGAGAAGTCAAATAACTAATAACTTGACTAGGGTTATATGTCAGCAGAAGGGCAGAAATGTCAAGCGTAGGTCCCCAGAAGCTGTTTGAGTGTCTTCCTAGCTTCATTAGTGAGGATTTCTCAGGTTGTATGATTATCTGGAATCTGTGTATATTTAGATATGTGTTTCTTGTGTTCTGTCTCCCAGATGTTACTGTGTATTAACAGTTTGAACAATAGCGGTGATGTTTACCTGTGGAGCAAAACCCTTTCCTTAATGTTGTGTGCATTCGTCATAAACTGGCGTACTTAATTATGGCAAAAATTGATTTGCAATAATACTGTTATTAGATATGATCAAACATGACTCATACTTCACACAAATACTTATTTAAAAAGTGTCTCTGATGCAAGAAAAGAAAGTTGATTCTTGCCTTTTATTTTTCTTCTTAAAGATGGTTTGAGCTGATCAGTCTAGATAAAATGATTTTTTCCTTTTACTCTGTTTATCCTTTAGACCTGTTTAAAATATTTTCATTCTGTATTTTTCCTTCATATGTCTTAAATTTTTCTCAACATTTAAAGTCATTTAAATGTCTTACATGCAGTAGCTGAGGATATTTGTCATTTGATATAATTTGTCAATCAGTGGTTATTAATACAGTATATTTAATGATGACACTTAAGGTCCAAGAGGACCAGTGTTGTATCTTTCTGCTTATTGTTGGTTTCCTAGCACAGAGTGAGCTTTAAATACCTGTGGAATAAACTAATGTGTTGAATAATTACTGTGGTAGATACTATACAAAGCTGGATAGAGGAGGGAAGGGGAATAAGATGATACCATGCATTCACAGTAGTGTACATACCGTGTTTCCCCGAAAATAAGACCTACCCCCCAAATAAGCCCTAGCAGGATTTCTATGTATTTGTGAAATATAAGCCCTACCCTGATAAAAGGACCTAGTGATGGACGTGGCTATGCAGTGTATGCCATACATTTTGGCACAGAAAGTAAGACATCCCCTGAAAAAAGCCCTACTGTGTCATCTAATAAAAAATAAATATAAGACAGTGTCTTATTTTGGGGGAAACATGGTAGATGTGACAAAGACATGCAGTGCAGTGCTGCTGTGGTGAGACTGTCAGGGTGGAGGTGTGGCAAGTGCTAGAAGGGAAGGTGGAGCCTGTAGATCATGGGTATGTTCGGAGAGGTTTTTCATGGGAATGGTATGTTTGAAAGTAGGAGAAAGTGAGAAAGGATAACAGCACACAGAAAGTCATGGAGCTGGTATAGCCCATGGTAGATTCCAGAATGGCAAAGAATTTCGGGTGGACGCTTACTGAAGGCAGAACAGAATAATAGGGAAGGTTCAACTTTCTAATTCTATTTGTGCTGATTGGCATTCCCATAAAGGCAAGTAGAGGTTTTGGGGTTCACTGCAGACCCCAACCTGGGTTGGTCGTCAATAGGGAGACAACACAGGGAAGAAAAATCGACTCTACAGCAGGTGTCCTCAAACTACGGCCTGCGGCCACATGCGGCCTGCCAAGGACATTTATCTGGCTCTACGGGTGTTTTTGCCGCTGCTGCCTGTCCTGCTTAGCAGCTGCCTTGTCCCAGGGCCTGCAGCCTGGCCCTCCAATGGTCTGAGGGACAGTGAACTGGCTCCCTGTTTAAAAAGTTTGAGGACCCCTGCTCTACAGCATACATAGAGTCTGAGGGGCCTGGAGAAAGGGTACGTTGATTCATACGCCACGGAGGCAGATTGAGGCAATGCAGCGACTCTGTGACTGTCAGAAACCTTGTACTGAGCTCTGACAGAGTGTGTATGTAAAATGTAAAGGTGCTGAAATTCTAATAGAATTACAAGATTCCCAAGCGTCCAGGAAGACTGGTAAAGAGGAACTAGGGTAGTGAGCTGTCAACATGGCAAGGTTCCCTAATCTAAGTGCCAATCAGGAGTTCGGAGGAGTTGGCCCTGGCGAGGGCTCGGCCCCACCTGTCTGCTGACGCGCAGGGATGGTTTTGGAGACTTGGCCCTGTCTGGGGCGCCTCTGGGATCCTTTCATCTTCTTGTCTTTGGAGGTCTTGATGGGCCCCCAAGGATGGTGAGTCTGTGGCACTTTCCTCTGGATTGAGGCAAGGCGCCCCACTGAGAGATCAGCCTGCCTACCTCCCACATAGAGGAATCTTTATAACTCTTAATTGTTAGACTAAAGGGATTGTTTTAAGATTATTGGACCTTGTCAGCAGTGCTTTAAAAAATTATTTTTTAGAAATCAGTGTTAACAATTTCACTGTGAACGTATCTTACTACTTTCAGAAATTATGACTCTGTGTGTGCAGGTGCACATGTATCTAGATGTATGTAGATACGTGTGTGCACATGGGATATGCATCCTCAGGGGAAAAATCTCCAGACAGTCGATAAAAACGTTTGTTGTGTGGAATTGCTTGTGTAATTCTTCATGAAGTTATATATTTATGTAGTTAATATATATTTGACTTTAACCAGGGTACTTGCTGATACTGATCATTGTCAGTTGAAAGGGAGATTATTTACCTCCTTGCTCTCAGAAAGAGGACTAAGGGTAGAATGATTTTTTTAGCCCTTGTAGTTATTATTGCCCACTTATTGAATAAGTAGCTTTATAAAGTCTGCATGATAGGTTGCAGGAAGAACTATATTTCTTTCAATTATTGAGTTGTTAAAATAACTTTCTTATTGTGGATGGATACTGCACCCAGCAGAGACATGAAGCTTGCAGACCCACTTCAAATTCAGTTTATTAGGAAACACAGTTGTTGTTGTTGTTGTTTTTAAAGAGCTTGATTTATGTTCTTATTTGTACTAGTGTTTGGATTCAGCATCTAGGGATTAGAAAAAGTTAAAGATAGCAAGTCTAGTTCCAGGAGTTCTTTTGAAAAATTTTACTGTCCTCTAGGGAGTGTTGAGAAATAGATCAAGGTGAGGAAGCAGGACTATTGATATTCATAGTATGGATTTCATGTTTGATAGACAGTCTGGCTATTACCAGGAACACAGGAAGAGTTTGCTTAATTTGCAGCTACTACACAGTGTCTGGATTTGAATGCTATCTGGCAGTGCCACTCTGGTGGAAAGGGGCAAGGGGGCGTGTCTTGGTTATTACTGTAGACTCAGGAGGTCACCCCTGTGCGTAGTTGATACTGAGTGTTTGCGCCCAGCTTCCTGGGTTCATAGCCCAGCAACGCTGATTATTAGCTGAGCAGTGTTAAGTAAATTACTTAACAGTTTTGAGCATTCTCTGTTGTTTTGAAAATTAAAGGAGATATCATGTATGAAAGCCCCATAAGGTGCCTGCAGGTCATGATGCCCACCTAGTAAGTGGTAGTAGTTATTATTGTGCTTAATATTTGTTATCAAATCATAGTTTGGGATACTGTTAGAGGACTTTTCCTTTTGGTACTTCTGTGTAGCTCTTCTCCCCAACTCTGTTACAGAGTCTGTCTCCCTTACTAGACTGCCAGCTCCAAGAGGAGAGGACCTGTTTTTGCTTTAGTCACTACAGTATCTGTCCGTGGTGCTGGAAAGAGAGCAGGATTCTGGTTTATTCGAAGATCTGTGATGGTTCCCTGCTCTTTCCACATGTGCTTGGACATCTGTGTCTCTCCTGGGCACTGCTCTGTCTTTCCAGCATTGTGCTGCTATGTCTGAGGCCTCAGGAGCATCAGCCTCCCTCACGTGCTGTACCTCAGTGAGAAGCTTGCCCACTCTCTGCTGCCCTCCGCTCGGTTAGAGCGCTGCTTGCAGGCGTTGTTTGTGGCAATTCTTTTCTGACTGTGCCACTTATTAGTTGTATGATGCTGGCCAAAATGAAATTATGATAGGTTTGTTATAAGAATACATTTTTTGTTATCATAGATATTAGTGTTAGAAATGAAGAAACATTTTAACATTTTGTAGGTAAAGAGCACATATCATGGTCCTAACACTGTCTTCCCCCTCCTACCCTCCATCCCTGGCAGATGCGTCAACACTGACCACTGACCCTTGTATCTGGAAGAGACTGGGCTTCTTATTTGTGAGAGAGAAGCCATGGATTTGTAACTACAGGTGGAGGGAAAGTGGCTTATAATCCAGGGCCAGTAAGCATTTGTTTTGATGACTTTTCCGGGTTGTGAAGATTAAGTAAAAATAATTACTATTAAACCTGTTTGGGCATAAAAGTTCTCACTCAGCAGTGATGGCTGGTGGTGTGTATGGTTCTCAGGTCTAAGGCTTCAGGACATTAATTACCTTGATTAATTAAGTACAGTGTTTTGCTTCAGAACGTGTTACAAGGAGGAAAATGCCTTTCTTCCTTCCATACCTGAATGTCTGCTAGTGTGGAGCCTGATTTTGAACCTTGTCACCTTAACAAATTACTTCCCTGTTCTGTTCTGAGCTTCCACTTCCTCATCTTTAAAATGGAGGTGATGGTATTGCTACAGTGGGATTTTTACACCCCAAACTTCTGTTTAAATTTGATCCTGGGTTTTGGAGGTGGGGCCTAATAAGAGGGCTCTGGGGTAAGGGGTGGATCCATCATGAAAGGCTTGGTGACTTCCTTGTTGTAATGAACGAGTTCTCACTTTGTTCATTGCAGTGAGAAATAGTGTAGCTGTGTGAGGCTTGCTCTCGCCATGTGGTCTCTGGGCATGCTGGCTGCACTTCACCTGAAGGCCATTGGGGGGAGCAGCCCAGTGCTGGTGCCATGTGTCTCCCTTAGCCTGCATGTCTGTGAGCCAGGCGAACCTTTCTCTTTATAAATTACCCATCTTGAAAAGTTCACTTGTACCCTTGATAGACAGATATATAGGTGGTCTTTCCGGTCACCCTCCCACCACCCAGCCACCCTTCTCCCCTCCCCTTCCCCATCCCCCTCCACATAGAACTAGAATATAAATGTTTTGACACAATGACTAAGCAAATGACATGAAATCTATGTTAACCAGCTTAATGAAAGTATTTCAAATTGTATATGAAAACACTACACTGTACCCCATGTTTTCATTAATATATACAGCTATCATTTAATAAAAAATAAAAATAAAAATATAAATAAATTATCCATCTTTGGGTTTGCTTTTACAATGAAACAAACTAAGTGTCTAGTTTATTCATATCCTTGAGTTGTGCTGTGAGATACAAATGGAAAAAGGCAAAAGACTTTTTAGTTTGTAAAATGTAATAAAAATTCACGATCAACATCATTGTCATTATTGTTAAGGTGATTGGAGGACAGGTGTGGAATTCAACATAATTCTAATTTGGCTTTGAAAAGTTTAATAATTAGGAAAGTGAGTGATGATACAAGGCATTGTGTAATCAGGCGTTAAGAGGAGTACCGAGTATCAGTGGGGTTTGAAATTCTGAGCTTCACCATCTGGTAGTATTAGTGAAAAATGGAGAATCATTTTCTGTTGTTTCTTTTTTTTGTTTGTTTGATTTCTTAAACAATTCCATTGTTTGAGGTTTAAATATAGAACTTTAAGACGGGTGGATGACAATAAGAGCATGGGAAACAAATAGCATTTAGCATTTAATTTCATTTCCTTGTCCAGTATTTACCTGGTATATGCTTTATGCCTCTCGGTAGGCATACTTGCTTTGAATGACATTTTAGGAATAAATAATTTGTAACGTTTTATCTCAGTTACCTTTGGAAACTGACAGTAGTGTTATTTTTGAAGTTCAGCAATATTTGTTTAGTAGGAGAAGACTCTGGAGGAAGAGGAAGAGGTATGTAGGTCAGAATTTGGAGGAGGCCTTATATCAGTAGCTGCGTACTGGAGTATGGTGGACACAACTCGGATCAAAACTTCTTCTCTACTCTGACTGGGTGTGGGGTCTTGTGGTGGAGATAGCAAAGCTTCCCTCTCAGAGTTGTGAAGGTTAGCTAAGAAAATCACTGTAAACTGCTGTGCGCATAGAAAGTACTTAATATGTATTGCTGTGGGGGGAAGCTACTTGGTCTGGTGCCCGTGAAAGGAGTCTGACCCAGTGAAAATATTTTGGAGTCAGCAGCATCTATATGACAGATAAAGTTGTGAGAGTAAATGGAATCCAGAAGGCAACCACAGAGGCCTACCCCGACCTTTTAAAGGAGATCATGTAAAAATAGTGTTTCTTCTTTAAATGTTGAGGAAATTTCCTGTGAAACTATTTTATAAGGAGCTTTCTTTTATACAAAGCTCTTTTATTTCTTTTATAGATAGTTTTCTTCTATAAATTCAATTTCTTTAATAATTATAGGAATATTCTGTTTATTCCTAGGCTAAGTTCTGATGGTTTGTGGGTTTCGAAGTAGTGGTTTGTTTCATCTAGTTGTTGAATTTACATGTGTAGGGTTCTTATCATTTTCTTATTTTCCTTTAAATGTCTATGGGGTCTGTGGTAATATTTTCTTTTTTCTTTTTGATAGGGTTAATTTGTGTGTGACCTCTCTCCCTCTCTTCCTCTTTGTTTTTTATTTTTATTATTATTTGGCGACTCTGTCTTGAAGTCTATTCATGTCATTGATCTTTTTGAAGAACACCTTTCATTTCATTGTTGTTCTCTGTTTTCTGTTTTCATCGTCACTGCTTTTTACTCTTATATTTATTATAGACTTTGTTCTTGGTTTGGGCTTATTTTGTTTTTCTTTTTAGTTTTTTAAGATTAAGCATAGATTGTTCATTTGAGACCTTTCTTTTCTAAGTATTAAAGCTATAAATTTCTCTCTAGTACCTGGTTTAGCTTCATGGACTGTATTTCCATTTTCTTCAATTCAAACTATTTTCTTATTTCTCATGAAACTTTTTCTTTGACCTAAAGATTATTTATAAATGTCTTTTTAAAAAAATTACATGTATTTTTAGAGATTTTCCTGTCAGTGACTTCTAGTTTATCTCTATTATAGTCAGAGTCTGTACTTGATGTGACTTAAGTTCTTTTGAATTTGTTGAAGATTATTATATTATCTAAGACATGCTGTTTTGATGACTGTTTCATATGCACTGAAAACTATATATATTCTGCCACTTTGGGGCTGAGAGTTCCAGAAATATCAATTAAATTTAATTGACCAATAGTGTTTTTAAGTTTTTGCATATTCTTGATGATTATTTGTATACTTATTTTATGTCCTATTGAGAGAGGATTGTTGAAGCATTCCACTATCATTGTGGATTTGCCCAGTTTTCTTTTTAGTTCTGCAAGATTTTGGTATATTTTGATGGTTTGTTGCTAGGCACATACACATCAATTAAGAAGAAATTTTACTCTGTCTTCTTACTGACTTGACTCTTTTCCCATTATGTAACATATATCTTTGTTAGTAATTTTCCTTATACTCAGATGGACTTTGATAGCAGTATAGGCACTGACTTTGATTTGTGATTTTTATATTTTCTTATACCTTTTAACTCTTTAATCTACTTACGTACTACATTTAAAAGAAATTCTTTTAAATATATATATAGTTAGGGTTTTTTATATAGTTAGGGTTTTTTAAACATCTTTTTTGGTAATTGCTTTCAGTGTTTTTCTACCTGTGTACTCCCCATGTCTTATTTATTTGGGGTAGGAAAGAGGTTGATGGATTACTTGTAATTATCCTAAAGTTTTAAAAGAGAAAAACGTAAATATGACTCACCTGACGATTTTATTATCTATTTTAGGTTACATAAAATAAGTAAAGTGTTTTTGTCTGATACAGGATTGGAAAGGGTTAATTGACAATAGCCTAGACCATTGACATTTAATGTTGTTACTAATTTGCTTGTATATTTTTTACTATTTCATTTAAATTTATCTATGGTTCTATAATTTTTTCCTAAATTATCTTGGGACTACCATTGCACCTAATTTAGTATTTGTACTTAGAATTAAATGTTGCTACTCCTGTTTTAATATCCCCCCGTTTGTGTTGTAATTGTCGTGTGTATTAGTAGAGCAGAAACTCATCAAACCATGTGATTTTGCTTTCAACTATCATACATATTTTAAAGAACTTAAGAGAGAAATTTTAATCACATATTTACCATTTCTGTTGTGCTTTCTTTGTTCTTAGAGTTCTAAATTTCTCTGTTTTAATTTCTTCTTTTATAACAGATCTATTGGTGGCAGACTCTTCTTTCATCTGAGACTGTCTTGATTTCACCTTTATTTTTGAAAGACATTTACCTGGATCTGGAATTCTTAGTTGATGTTCTTATCTTTCAGTATTTCAAAAATATAGTTTCCCTGCCTCTGACTTCCATGGTCTCTGAGGAGAAACGCAGAACCCCACATAGAAACCCAGGGTTCAATACGACTGCTGTTCCTTGTTCTTTCTGTGATGTCTGCTGCTCCCTGTCCTCAGTGAGAGGTGGTGAGGGGATTCTCATCATGCATCTGGGATCATGGTTCTTAGTCAGTATGAAGAGATGTTCTCCTTTAAATTTTTAAACTGCTCTCTGGACACACTGTGATGACCATCACTGCCTGGCGATTGCCTGGTGGCTGGTGCCTGAGAGAAAGGAACCACAGACTCTCGGGACTTAGCCAGCCCTCCTCAGCCCTTCATGTTCCTCAGCTCCTTTCCCAGACTCCTCCTCTGCCACTCAGACCAGAAAGAGAAGGCTTTTTCTTTTTTTTTTTTAAATCTTTTTCTGTTCATAACATATGCAGAAGTCTGGATTTAGCATTTGGGTACAGGCTAAGAGAAACTGGAGGAAAGCAAAAAAAAAAAAAAAAAAAGACTGGCACTCATCAGTGAATTGGTTTTACTTTGATTTCTGGTTTGCTTCTCTGATCTGCCTGCTACCATTTACCTTAAAAGCCCTCAGGTGGCTGCTTCACACCTCTGTCGCTTGGCTGCATATATGAGAAATACCTGCTGGAATGTGCTTTACTTCATTTTGTCTGGAATCAGAATTACAACCTTCTTTTGTCAGGGTTGCAAGCTCCAACATACCTTCTGTTGGTTGTTCAAGATTTAAAATTGTGAAATTTTCTCAATTTTTAAAAATGTCATTTTAAATGGCATTTTAATCATTTTATAGATAAGTTTACTTTATGATGTTTTTGTCTTATGAAACTGATTTTTGCTTTTTGTTATTATAAATAGCACTGTAATGAAATTCTTTGTGCATAAAAATTAACTTAAATTAACATTAGAATATTTCCTTTGTTTTTGCAGTTATAAAGCACAATACCATATAATATGCATTAAATGTGTCTTATGTATGAAACACTGTGTTTAATGCATTATCTCATATAATTCTCAATTCAATGGAAGTAAATACTTCTCCACATGTGTCTGTTACCCTTGTTTGTTCAAGAGTTTTTGCTTAGAAGGTCTCTTGTCCAAGTGACTAATAAGCTGACATTTTAAAACTGAAAAATGAATTGTATCTTTTCAAATGTCATAAAATATGTTCAAATTTGTTTTAGATAGAAACATTTAATGTAAATACTTTATTCTCCTTAGCAGAAACCTTGATCATGATAGCAAATAGATTTATTTATTTTTTACTTTTTATTTATGTTTTTGAGAGCGTCTTACTTTGTTGCCCCCTGGTAGAGTGCCATGGCATTATAGCTCAGAGCAACCTCAGACTCAGGCTTAAGCGATTCTCTTGCCTCAGTCTTCCAAGTAGCTGGGACTACAGGCATAACACGTGGCTATTTTTAGAGACAGGGTCTCTCTCTAGTTCATAGGTGTTCTCAAATCTGTGAGCTCAGGCGATCTGCTCACCTCAGCCTCCCAGAGTGCTAGGATTGAGCAAATAGATGTAATATAAAATTATCTTCTTGAATGTCATCACAAGTCGAAGTAAAATTCATCTGTTTGTTTTTTATGATACTTTTTTTAACCTATTATTAGTTTAAAATATGAAGAAAATTAAGATGTTATGAAGATCTGAAGAATGTGTAAGTCATACACTTGTTTTTATAAAATAGTTGCATAGTTCTCCAGACTGTGAGTAGGTATAGTTCTAATTAGGCTTAGTGAACTTTGGTCTGTAAGTCGAATCTGTTTTTGTTAGACTTGGAATCTAAGAATAAAAAATAAAAGATGAATATTCCCCGACATGTAAAAATTATATGAACTTCAAATTTCAGTGTCCGTATAAAGTTTTGTTGGGACATAGCATAATTTTATATTATGTTTATATAGATTAAATAATTTTATATTAAGCCTATTTGCCATTGTGATCAAAGTTTCTCTTAAAAAGAATAAAAGTATTTACATTAAGTGTTTCTACATAAAAGAAACAAATTTGAAAATATTTCATGACATATTTGAAAAAATACGGTTCACTCTTCAGTTCTGAAATGTCACATTCATCTTTTTCCTTGTCTGTGGTCTCACTGTAGCTCCCTCCCAACAACAGAATTGAATGGTTGTGACAGAGACCTATGACTCATAAAGCCTAAAATATTTACTGTCTGCCCCTTTTACAGTTTTCTAATCCCCATTATAAATCAGAATATTAGGAATTTGCCACATTGTTCAATATAAATCATATTGTGGAAGGTGTGAGTCACCATGGGCCTCTGAGTCAGACATGTCTTGATGGATACAATCTGTCTCACAACATGTGAGCCCTGAATGAGCTCAGAAACCAAACAGTGTTGGTCTAGTAAACCTTCCTCCTCTCCCGTAGTTTCTAAGCTGACCTGTAGATGTCTGTTTAACCCAATAACGTCAATGAGCTAGTCACATACCACATAATGACATTTCCATCAGTGGCTACTATAGGGTGACTACATGAAATTATGGTGCTGTAAAATTATCTATTAGTGACATCCTGACCCTTGTTGGTATAGGCTAATATGTGCTTTTGTCTTAGTTTTTAACAGAAAAGGTTAAGAATTAAAAAATCAGATACAAGCTTATAGAATAGGAAAATTTTTTTATACAGCATTACAGTGTGTTTTTTAAGCTAAGTGTTAACTATAGCAGAGTCAAAAAGTAAAAAAAAAAGTTGCAAGGCTTATAAAGAAAAGTCATAGTAAGCTAAGATTAGTTAATTTATTGTTTAAGAAAAATGCTTGTTAATGAATTTGTTGTAGCCTCAGTGTCCAGTGTTTATAAAGTCTGTTGGAGTGAGCAGTGGTGTCCCAGGTGCTCACATCCTCACTTTCACCCACGCTCACCCAGGGCACCTTCTGTTCCTGCAGGCTCCCTTCATGGTAAGTTCTATTCAGATGTACCCTTTTTTGGGTCCTTTATGCTGTATTTTTACCATTCCTTGTCTATGTTTATGTAGATTTAGATACACAGATTCTTACCATTATATTACCTTTGCCTGCCATATTCTGTATTCAGTATAGTAACCTGCTGTGCACAGGAGCTATAGGCTCTGAACCCTGGGTGTAACCCAGGCGTGCATGGCTGTACTGTGTGAGTACACTCTGTGATGTTTGCGTAGTGGGGAAATCGCACCTCTCAGAATGTAGCCCCATCATTAGCAGTGTGTGGCTGTGTGTTACCTTGGCTCCCCTCCGTCTTGGTTTTCACAGTATCCTCAAATGAGAGGTGATTCTGTTCAGCGTAAGAGCGTGTCCTGCTTCGTATCTGGCAGGGAGAAGCTCCTGTCATTTCTTGGCAGTTCACTTTTATAGGCTGCCTGTATGGGTTAAGGGTAAGAATCACTGTTTATCCTCAAGTTTAAAATTGGGAAGGGAAGGGAACACCGCATGGACAGTTGGTAATCAGTATTAACATTTGTGACTTCTGAGTGGATATAACCTTTTCAGGTGAAAGTTATAAATTGAAAGAATAATATGGCATATACAAAGTAAAGTGAAAGTTTCTCTTTTTGTTTTCACCAAATTCCTTTTTGTTTCTGAAGTTCCCTTTTACAAGTAGTATAGAACTGGAATCAGAAGACCAGTATCTAATTTTTTATAATTAAAGGGGTGAGATAAGCCTTAGGTGATACAGAATAGAGGATTCCAATTCAGTATGGAGTCAGCGCACAGCATGCTGGGTAGATGTTTTCAGCCAGGTGGACCCACTCTGGGGAAGGATTTCTGCTCTGTATTAGGTACTCTGTTTGCAAATTGATAATATATTTAAGTCAGGAACCAGGAATTTTGTGTTGGCATTATTTTCATAAACATTACTTGCTAGTCAGAGATACAGGTGTGTTTCTTTGTTAGTTAGAGATTTAGGTATTTGTTTTTTCTTGCTGAAAATGTGGATTCAGCCGTAGTTCATGTTATTTCCTTTGCACTTGTTTAATTTTAGTAATGTCTTTTCTGTGCTGACGCTTTAGTTCTGATGGTGCTGCCTCCTTTGGCCTCACTTGTGAGCTCTTGCCGTCTGAGGTTTTCTATGTGTACATCTGTGTCTGTCTCACTTTATGTGCACAAAGATTGATAGCTGTGTTATCTGCAGTTATATTTGATACTTGTGGATAACTGTGATGTTTCCATTTGTGTGGTCCCTTCTCCACTCACTGTTGGATACATAAGGAGAATTCTTTAGGGTTAGGAAAAAACAAAACATTCCCCTGTTCAAACAGAGAGAGATGAAGAAAATGAGCTGTAACTCTTATGTTCAGTTAGCTAAGCTCTATTCCATTTAGGTAAATAATTCATGTTGCTGAAGGTATATATTTCCTGGGTGTGCATACATTTCCGAGGATAGTCCCAGGGAGTAAGGGGCAGTGGTTGTCTTTGTTGGTGAAACTGAAACTGGGCGTCAGTAAATTAGTGCAGTGCCTCTGGATAGGTTCTGTGAACCCCTGGAGGTGCTGGGACTCTCACAAGTGGGTTCTAACAATGCTTTCTGAGAAGACAGTGTTGTTTTAGTCTTTTTCACTGTGCTCACGTTTTTACTTATAGTGCGTGCAAAAGCGTGGTAGGTAAAGCTGCCCTTTAAGCCAGAAATCAAGGCAGTGACACCAAATGTTACTGGTAGTAATTTTCATGTTCTCTACCTGATGCTAACAGGTTTTGTCTTTTGTTTTTTAATCCCAGTTTTACTTAAGAATGTCCCTGATGCAGCCGTAGAAATGATTGTTACTGAATGTCACTTATTGTCAATTCAAAAAGTATTGAATACTTTTAAAGAAATATTCTTTGTGATGAAAGGGAAGTCTATGCACATTACTTCTTGTGAGTACTGGAGTAGTAGATGGTTGTTTCAAGGAAAGTATCAAATAGAATATTGATAATTATTAGCCCAAAGCTGGGGATCCCTATGGTACAGTGATATGAAATAATGGAAGTGAAGCACTTTACGTAGATTATCCTGACCAGGTATACAGGATTGTCAGCACTTGATACTCAGTTGCAGTAATTAGTGCTACTTTATATTAATATTTTTTCACCTGAAACTTTTGTATCTTAAAGCAAAATATATTCTACATTTACATTATGACAGTAATTCAAATACTTCTATAACTGTGGAACTAATCTACATAGTGAAATCTTTATCTCCTAAGAAAGAGGTAAGACATGTCAAAGAAAATGGGAAGCAGAAAAGAAGTATTGAAATATGTGTTTTATTTCAATATTTCAAGTTATTTTTTTTGTATATGGTAAGGATCAGTATTCATTGGTGTCCCAGCATTTGGGAAGCCAAGGTGGGAAGATTGCTTGGCCAGCAGTTCCAGGCCAGTCCAGGTAGTAAAATGGAACCCCATCTCTACAGAAAAATGAAACAGCTGAGTGTGTAGAGCAGCCTGTAGTCTCAGCTAGTCAGGAGGCTGAGGCAGGAGGATTGCTCTGGCTCTACATGTCGAGAGTGCAGTGAGCTGTGAACATGCCACTCTACACTAGTCTGGGCAACAGAAAGATCCTATCTCAGAAAAAAAGATGTATTGGTTTACATGTTATATGCACTTGTTCTACCACTGTTAGTTGAAATGAGTATCTCTTCTCCACTGCCTTGCCTTTCAATCTTTGTTAACGATTAGGTGACCATACATGTGTGGGTCTGGTTCTGGACACTGTTTTGTTGCTCTCTATATCTTTTCTTAAGACAGTAGCACATTATATTGATTTACTGGAGATTCTTGCTAAGTTCTTGAAATCAAGCAGTATGAGTCCTTAAACTTTGTTTTTCGTTTTTCCCCCCGTATTTTTTTTCCCTGTTCACATAAAGACCATTAGGTTTTTAGGTCATTTTGCACATGGATATAGACTTAGAATCAGCTTACCAAGTTCTACCAAAAATGTCTACTGTGCCCTTGATTGGGATTGCGTTAAATTTGTAAAACAATTTTGGGAGAAATGACATCTTCACAAATTGGGTCTTCTCACCCACAGATGTGGTGTATGTCTCTGCTGTTCACATCTTTACAAAATTCTACCAGCAGTGTTTTGTGGATTTTTGTTTGTTTGTTTTGTGGTTTTTAATGAATAGATAGGTCTTACATTTGGACTTTTAGTAGTATATTTTTTGATGCTATTGAAATATTATTCTTAAGTTTCAGTATCCAATTTGTTTAGTGCTCTTACACAGAAATAGAGTTGATCGTTGTATCATGTCCATATATCCAGCAATTTTGCTAAACTCTAGTGGATTTGTTTTCAGTTCCTGGGGATTTTATGCATGTAAATAAAGGCAGCTTTATTCCTTCCTTTTTAACCTGAATTTCATGTTTCCTTTTCTTTTCCTACTATACTAACTCGGACCCTCACTACAACTTAAACTCTACATGGTGAAAGAGGACATTCTTTCCTTTTTTCTGATTATGGGGGGAAGTCATTCAGTCTTTTTTCCTTAAATCTGATGTTATCTGTAGGTTTTTCATAGCTGTTCTCCTTTTTTTTTGAGACAGTCTCATTTTGTCACCCTTACCTCTAACTCTTGGGCTCAAGCGATTCTCTTGCCTCAGCCTCCCGAGTAGCTGGGACTGCAGGTGCCTGCCACAAGGCCCGGATATTTTTAGAGATGAGGTCTCACTCCAGCTCAGATTGGTCTTCAACCTGGGAACTCAGGCAATCCACCCGCCTTGGCCTCCCAAGTGCTGGGATTACAGGCATGAACCACCATGCCCGGCCCCTTCATAGATGTTCTTTATCGGGTTGAGGATGTTTTCTTTTATTCCTAATTTGCTGAGAAGTCTTATCATGATGAGTATTTAATATTGTAAAGTGTGTTTTCTGCAGCTATTCAGATGATCATATGGTTTTCTTTCCTGGTCTTATAATGTAGTGAACCATGTTGAATTATTTTCCATTGTTAAACCAACTTACCTTCCTTAGGTGACTCATGCTTGGTGATCATGTATTGTCCTGTGAGATTCACTTTGTTAATATTTTGTTAAGGCTTTTTCATCCTTGTTCATGAGGTGTGTTGTTATGTAGTTTTTTTTCCTATAAGATCTTGGTCGCATTTTGGTATTAGTCTAATCTAATGACATGAGCTGGGAAGTGTTTACTTCTCTAATCTGGAAGAGTTTGTGTAGAATTGGTGTTATTCTTTCTTAACGTGTTTGGTAGAATTCACCAGTTTTAGCTCTTGGGTTTTTTTGAGAAAAATTTTCAAACTATGAATTCAGTTTCTTTAATGTAGAGAAGACTATTCATATTCTCTTTTTTCTTCTTAAATGTGCTTTGGTAGTTTGTGTCTTTGAAGGTAATAATCTCATCTAAATCCGATTTATTGTTGTAAAACTGTTGATATTATCTTCTGGTTCTTTTAATGAATGTAGGATCTGAGGTGATGTCATTCTTACTCTTGATATTAGCAGTTATGGCTTTACTCTTTCTTTCCCCCTTGATCAGTCTGGTTAGAGGTTTATCATTTTATTGAGCTTTTCAAAGAATCAGCTTTTGGTTGTATTGATTTTTCTCTTATTTAGTGTTTATAATTTCATTGATATTTGGTCTTTATTATTTCTTTTGTTTGCTCCACATTAATTTACTAGTTTCTTCAGTAGGAAGCTGAGGCCTTTCCTCTTTGTAATGTAAGCACGGGGAATGTTGTCAGATCAGGGTAAGATCCCAGCGAGCTAGTTTCCTGCTCTTCTGCAGTAGGCAGTTCATCTTTCATGGCAGGTTCAGGTAGAGTCTTTTCATCCCCACTTTCTCACCCAGCTGACCTATTGCTTTGTCTCTAACCCTTTGTCTGGAACCTGGGCAGGTGGAGAGAAATCACATTGTGAGTGTTAATTATCTTGCCCCAGTGGCACACGGCCTTCTGCTTTGCTAGAGATGGCCTGTGATGCAAGCCGGGTTCTTCCAGTCTGTCTCCCGGGGGCACCTCACTACATACCTGGAGCTGCTGTCTCACGGCTCCCGCTCCTGCCCTGGAGTTCCCTGTGTGCAGCCAAGGAGAGTTGTGTGAAGTCGGAGAGTGGAGTGGATGTGTTCTCCTAGGCATTCTAAACTCTCACGCTAGCCAGTGTTAAGCCTTAAAGAATTTATCAAAATGTCAGTTTTTTTCTTTCTTTTGTTCTTTCTTTTCTTTCTTTCTCTTCCCTTTCCCCTCCCCTCCTTTCCTTTCTTTCATTTTCTTCCCTCTCTATCTTCCTCCCTCCCCCCTTCTTTTTTTTTTCCTTTCTTTTTTTTTTTCTTGAGACACTGTCTTTCTCTGTTGCCAGGTCTCGAGGGCAGTGGCATTGCAATGTCAGACTCCTGGGTTCAGGCAGTTTCCTTGCCTCAGCCTCCTGAGTAGCTTGTACCACGACACTTGGCTAATTTTTCTAGTTTTAGCAAAGATGGGTCTTGCTGTTGCTCAGGCTTAGCTCTGACTCAGGGATGGTCCTGCCTTGGCTCCCGAGTGCCCGGATTGCCGTTGTGAGCCATTGTGCTGGCTTCTGCTCTCGTATGGCTGCCGCTTCTGTGCTGTGCCGAAGGCTAAACATTTCATGGGTCTCTTCTCTCTTGGGAGGGGCTTTACAATTCAGTTCACCTGTTTTTATGACCTCAATTTTCTGATAAACTCAAAAATTATTTTGTAGTTTATCCAATCTTTGTCATGAATAAGGAGCTAGTGGTGTTCTCTTGCTGCTTCCTAAATCCTAAAGAGAAGCTGAACCTGAGCTCACTGGACTTTTAAATGTAAGCAGTTAGATACCTTTAGGGCTCAGCTGGATTGGAGGTGGGGAGTGCACCGTGGTCAGATGCCACTTTACCCGTCTGAATATCCATCAGTCAGAAGGCGATTTTGTGTCTGTAAGTTGCATGTTCTCACTCCCTTTCTGTCGCCCTGTTTTCTGCTCTTTTCTGACTTGATATTTCTTTTGCCATATTATGTCATGTTTTTTTTCCCTTATAAGTGTGTTTATTCTGCTAAAATCTGAATTCCCGAAGGTCGGGGGCTGCTTTTAATCGTTGTTTCCCTAGCTGCAGTGCAGTCTGGGGTACCTGGGCAGTCACCGTGGACAGGTGGGTAAGTGACTGAAGAAGTGATGATGAGAGTGTGAAGAGCTGGGTCGGCCCTCGGGAGGGGATTAGAGAATTTGGGGAATGAATCTCTGAGATATGGAAGTAGGTTACCTGTGTTTTAAGTTTAGATATGTGGTATTTTTAATATTTTAGCAAGTACAGTTTAAGCATGTAAATATTCCATTTGAAATGTAAATATATGCTATAGAGAAAAATGTATGCCTTTCTAGGGAAGTAAAAGTAGATTGTACAGATGGGCTGAAGGCCAAGTTGGAGAGATAGCTGGCCTTGAACCCTGGAGGTGGTGGACGCGTTTAATGGCAGATACACGGAGTGGATTTGTGTTAGAGAGCAGATGCAGGGAGGAAGCTGTGGAGAAATGAGTATGTTCTGTAAAAATAAATCTGGCCAGAATGTAGATCAGTGAATTGAAGAAAAACTCTTTGGAAGCATTTTTAAAGTAAGTAGCAGAGTTTTGGGGGAAAAATACACCAGGTTGAACCTAAGGGGGGCTGGTTAATACTGAGGCAAGTGACTACCTTGGCAATTTGTTAATTTAAATTGACATACCCTGATGTTTATTTTACGTGTTACTATGTGATAAACTACATAAGCCTTTTAAACTGGTTGGAAATAATATGTTGTTAACTTGCGCAGTTCTGTGGGCTGGCTGGGCTTGGCTAGATGCTCTCACTTGGAGTCTCTCGTGTCTGGCTGACAGTGGCCAGGGCTGTGGCTAGTGGTCAGTGTCTGGGAACTCAGCTGGATACTTAGTTGGAATTCTTGAAGCCTCATCCCGTCTTGGGCTTCTTAGAGCACAGGGGCAGGGTTCTCCAAAGGACCGTCCTAAGAGTTATTACGGGAAGACAAGGCCTAATGGAGAGAAAGAACACTCAACATCGCGTTTAAAAGAGAAAGGGTTTATTTCAGCTGACGGAGCTGCAGATGACCAGAGTCCAAAATGGCCGTGCTCCTGAACTGGGTCAGTCTTCTCCTTTTTTTCTCCAATCAAAAATTCCTGCCCACAGGTACCTTTCTCGTTGGTCAGTATGAATCAAGCTGGAGACGCTGGCTTGGGCTTTTCCAGAACCAGGGGCTTTTACACAAGTGGAAGCAATGTAGTTTTCAGGTCCCAGGAAGTTAAGTTTCTACAAATTCCTAAGAGGTGGGTCCCCACGGGGAGGACTTTACAGGTGTATTCTTGGGCCTCTTTGAGAAGACCTCTGTTCTCTTAGAGCTCACTTTTTCTGGGTATCCTCTCTCGGAGTAAGCAGTTCAAGAGACTTGGACAGCAAGCCCCACAGTGCTATCCTGTTGGGTCAGTCACTAAAGTGAGTCCAGATTTAAAGGGAAGAGAAATCAACACCATCTCTTCTTGGGAGGGGTAGCAGAGAAACTGTAATCATCATGATTAGGTGAACTGTAAAGAGCACAAGCAAGTTTTCATTATTTTCCAAAGCAAACTGGCCTTTAGAGGGCAGGGGTATTTTCCAGTTTGCATGTTCTCCCTTCACTCCCAGACTTGGCTCAGAGTGCCAGTCGGGAGCATCAGAAACCAACTATGCCAGAAATACCACTGGGGTGGTAAAGGGAGGTCCAGGAGAGGGTTTCTGAAAGGAAGATGCAATCCCATGACCTCAGCATGTCTTTCATCTTCATTGCTGCATTTTATCAGCTGTTTCGAAGGCTTTTTGGGTTTGTAAATGTTTCCTTTCTACATAGCACAGGAATTCAGCCTTGTTACCTTTCAGCACAATCCTATCTGTGTTGTGTGGCCTGTTACTGACAGAAAGAGACATACCTAAAAGCTTTTGGGGGAGTTGAGGAATGAATAAAATGATATACCTGAATAAAATGATGTTGTAATAAAAATGTCTCTAAACAGTTGGCATTTATTAATGTCTGCTATGTGTCAAGCGCTGTACTTAGTAGGTGCTCTTTGTGTGCTGAATTAAGTTTTTCAGTAACTATAAAAAGTAAACAGTATTTGGAAAAATACTTTCACAAATGACTGTTAACCAAGGGAATAAGTTACTTATGTGAGGTCATAGAGCTAGAAATTGGACAGTCTTTTTGTATGATTCCATCTGACTTCTCAAAAATATATTATTATTCTGCTAATAATTGGGTCACCTTGTTACCATAATTGAAGTGTGATGTAAAAGAGGAAGCCGCCCGCCCTCTTGTGCTCCACCACCACTGGGGTGTTGGCCACTTCCTTGCCTTTCTCTATGTGGCCCTGTAGACTTAGGTTTGTGTTTTGATTCTTAAGGATGTTGCCTATTGTAACCACAGGGGAGTTTGGGGTGCCTATTCTAGTGGGCAGAAACCTGATTGTGTGGGTAAAAGAGATGGAAAATGGCAAAGAGCAAAGGAGGTTGAGGTTGGGGTTGGGAAGGGTGGGTGTTTTCAGTGTCTTTTGGGTGGGATGTCACTTTGATGTGCGTACATATGAAGTATAAATCAGTGACAGACGTATCTACTGGCTGTCAGGCATTATTTCTATTTGTTTTCTGTTTTATTTTCTTATAACAGTCCTGCCTATTATTTATTGTTATCTACATTTGCCAATGAAGAAATGGAATGTCAGAAATAAGTAATTTGGCCAAAGTCCTGCAGCTGCTAAGTGATGTGGCTGTAATTTAAACCCAATTCTGCCTGTTCTTGACTAGGGCTCTCTACAGACCCACCCTAATGCTATTAAAACTCCCAATGAACTTGGCTACATATGTGTGGTATTTCTTTATCTGTGCAAAATGCAAATTGTAACAGTTTCCTTGTCTGGAACTTGATCTTTCAGTATCATTTCCTTTTTTTGGAGGCACATTATCTGCACATCTTAGTTCTTTCCTTGCATTCTTTAAGATATTAATTTTTACTCTGGAAGCAGATCAGAGTGATTTAAACTCAATTATCTTATTTACTTTTTCTTCCTGAGTTTTTAACCTTGCCAGGAGGCAGGAGATTGCTCAGGATTTTTATTTGATCAAAGAGACTTTTTTATATATTTGTCAATGAAATATATTTTTAGTTTCATTTTTATTGTATCTGGTCCATGCTAGTGGTCTTACCCACTTCTGTAACCACAAAATTAACGTTTTGTTACATTTAAAATAAAGTTCACAGTTTTTAGTCCTATCATGGAGTTAAAACTATATAATAGATATAATTATCTCCAGGATTTTTTAATAGAAAATTATGTTCTC
Organism: Galagoides demidoff; assembly: GCA_963574575.1. Classification (NCBI taxonomy): domain Eukaryota; kingdom Metazoa; phylum Chordata; class Mammalia; order Primates; family Galagidae; genus Galagoides; species Galagoides demidoff. The sequence continues at coordinate 27,665 of CAUYQV010013116.1, read as the reverse complement.
GATTTTAATGTTCTGTATCTCATGACTTATTTGAAGAAAATATGTCACTGACACCCCCAAATCACTGCAGATGATGAGAGACTTAACCCTAAAAACACAGAAATAAGGATTTCAAGTAGAGATAAAAGTTTAGTACAGTGGCCAGAAAGAGAAAATTGAGTTCATTATAAAGTACTATAAACTAGAAGCTGGTAGTTTGTTTATGAGAGAGGATACCTGGGAAGGATGAGGTCTAGGAGCACAGAGGTCTTTTCAAGGAGACCCAGGGATACACCTGCAGGGTCCTCCATGGTGACTCAGCAATTAGGAATTTGTAGACTTAACTTTCTGGGACCTGGCAATTCCCACTTCTGTGCAATCCTGTAGTTCTATGGGGGCTGAAACAGCTTGTCCTGCTGATTCAAACTGACCAATAGAAAGGTTGAGACTTTTCAACTGAGTTCTTCTGTGCCATAGCTCCACAGGCTGAAATAAAAACCCTTTTTCCTCTTAAATACAGTGTTTGGTGCTCTTTCTTTCCATTGGGCCTCATCTTCCTGCGACATTTTCAGCTTTTTTTTTTTTCCCCTTCAATAAAGGAGTTAGAAGTGACAGTGGAATAACTTAGTGTATGGAGGAGACTGTGCTCTCGTATGGTGTCTTTTTTATTAAATCATAACTGTGTATGTTTAGGGGATATAGTACATATTGTGCCTTTAAAGTCTTTTGTTTCCAAAGAGTAGAAACTTTGGCTAAATAATAAAACTTGAGTTTATCAAAGGATTTGTGGAAATCCCAGGGATGATGGAAGATTATGCAAATAGATTTTGAACCGGGTAGGAGCAAAGGCCACTCTGGAGAGGAATTGCCTCCGAGGAAGCAGAAGCTCACGCCACTCCTCTGAGAAGGCCCTGGGTCTCCAGTGTAGGCCTGGCGGGGTGGGGAGCGCAGGGGACTTCTGGAAGATCCGAAGGTTATTTCCTACAGGAAATGAAAAACAAAGGTCAGAAAACTTGTGGTTTAGTTGAGGTCACTTAACTTACTCATGTTCGAAACTAAAAAGGAGCTCTGATCTTAGCAATCATTTATGATTCTTTTATTGATGTACTTATTCAGCATGTGCTACACAAGGCCCTGAAGAAGACAGATCTAAACAATTCGTGGTACGTGCTGTGTAAGCAGCATAGGCCGAGTGCTTTCAGAAGGGTGAGTAGAAGGATTAGGAGTTAGTGGACGCTTATCTTTAGAATGTCATGCTGGAATTAAATGTGCTCACCAAGGAATGTGGTGACCATTGCTGTAGCCAAAACCATGGCGCTTTTGAGTTAGGTACCGAATCACGATTGTGCCTCCTTGTTCCACTTACTAACTTGATAGGCAAGAAAAGAGCCTCCTCTGTTTGTCGGACTCCCTGGAAGACTCACTACGACAATGTATTTGAAAGTGCGCCCAAGACATTTGCTGTTTAGTAAGCTCTCAGACGTACTGTCTCTCATCTCCTCCTGTCCTTAAACTATGTCCAATATAGTTTATGGCTGAAGGGGCATTCACTTTAGGGGAAAAAAAGAAAAAAGGAAAACAGTACTGGCTCAGCTCTGAACTCTTTTCCTTTACTCTGTTATGCCTTCTCTCTTGGAATTTAGGGCCTTGGAACATACCTGGTTGGTGACTCGTGAGCACACGTGGAGGTGTGAGGCCTTGGCATTCAGACTTTGAACGCCCACATACAGTACCAGCCATGAGATGCTTCTGGTTTTAGGCGTTTTTTTCTTTTGGTGTGTTTTTTCTGTGAGTTGGAAAAACCATTTTCTAGAGAATCAAATGTAGCTATCAGCAAGCAAGAAACATTAAAGGTTAAATAATACTTGAGATCTGAATGCATTTGAAGGAAATAGAAATGAATTCAACAGATTTGAACTGAAAGTAGAATCAGAAAGAAAAGAAGCGTAAGGTCATACTTTTCCTCCCACCTTTCAGTAAGACTTATGACTCTTACCAGCTGTCCCAAAATGCAGCCTATCAATTGATTTTTTACCCGTGTTAAGAAGTTAAACTAGTGATATTTCTGTTGTTCTTTTGTATAATGGAACTTTCTTTTAATCTCAGAGTCAATTTATCCTTATAAAGTGACTTATTATCACAGGAGGACAGTTTGGGGGTACCATGGTGGAAGAATTCTCACTTTTTGCAGTCTTGAGCCAGTGTCCTTTGATTTAAGATGTAAAGGTGTGAATTTTTTCCACTGAAATTCATACCAACACATATTTCACTTTCTGTGTGAATTGTTGAAACCCTCTAATTTGCTTTGCATCTCTGATGTCATTACAAGGGTTTGTAGAGGATCTTAAAAATATACATTTTCTTATTCCTGTACAGCCTTTTTGTGACATCTTTGTTTATTAAAATAGTTTAATGTTAAATACATAGCAGTGGACACTGAATCCTCTGTTGGAATCATCAGGGTATTGCTGTTAGATGCAGTTTTCTCTCTACAGTCATGAATTTCTCCTGCTACTACCCTATACAAATGCCTTTGTAGTTTCCTAGTCCCGTCATAAAGGACCTTGGCACAGCATTAAAAGTCCTTGCCAGTCTGTCTACCTTTATTCGGCTTTATCAGCAGATAATCCACCCTTGTGCCTTACGCTTTTGTCATACTCTGCTGTTCTGTATTCTTTGAAGGCATACCCTGGATGTGTCTCCAGGGCTCTGCTTGTGTGATGTATTCGTGGTGCCTGGCACACCCCATTCACAAAGCCAGGCCTGTACATTTAGGCTCAGCTAAAATATCACTTATTCTGAAGTCTCCTTGATTTTTTTGCCTAGAAATGTTTATTGCCTCCTATTAATTTTATAATATTTTATTTGTACTTTTCTTAAAGTGCTTAAAATTTTTTAATACTTTGCATTATGAATATCCACATGTAATTTTACTAAAATACATATTTCTTTATGCAGGATGGTCAACATCATAGTATCTAGTAACACAGCTACCATTTACTGGGCTCAGGACTGCCCGTCTCTGAAGTCCAGGTGCGCTTCCTCTGCCCCATCAAGCTGCTGTGCAGATTCCTTTCATATTCAGGAACACTGAGAGCATGTTGCAGGCACTCAGTGAATTCTTGCTGAATAAAAGAATACATGTCTGAATTTCAGTGGCATCTCTTTCTTCTGATCACATACCTTTTTTTACTTTTTGGTTTTTAGTTGTATGAATGTTGTGTTTTGTGGTAACCTCTAACCATGTCAAACATTTAAATTAATCACAATGAAATAAAATGGAAAATTTAGTTCTTTGGGTACACGAGCTGCATTTCAAGTGCTCAGAAGCTACATGTGGCTAGTGACTGCTACAGTGCACTGCACGGCAGGGAACATCCTGTAGTCACAAAGTTCTTTTGGAAGCACTGGTCTAGATAGTTTTGATTGCCGTCTCGGGGAACTCTGAGTACTGTGGCATGGTGTCAGTGATGTGCTTCTAGGACAGGGATAGCACAGTAGACTGTGTTATATGGAAATATGCCATATACACTGCCATAAAACACTTCCCAGTTTATTTCCTTGTGAGGCTATTCCAAAAGCAGAGTTGTCTATAAATGTGATGCCTCTGCATAGTTCTGTTAGCTGCTTTAGGAGAACTTTGCTTTTTCCAGCCTACTGTCATCACTCTTCAGTGGAGGGAAGCAGACATGGTTTATCTCAGAAGCCTGAGCTTGAGAGAGCTAGCAAAGCTAAGAAAAGCAAAACAAAATTTTGCCTCACTTTTGGGGAAGTTCCTCGTAGTAGCCCTTTGTGTGTCACCTACTTCCCCTTCAACGTGGTTCCCTAGACGCATGACTCTCTGAGGCTCTGAATGTGTTCTTTTCCATGGTCTCCTTTAATTCCTCCTCAGCTAAGGGAAGTCATGGGTGATCTTCATAATGATGAAAGTGAGTTTCAGAGATGAAAGGTAGCTCACCCGAATAAACAGTTAGCAAAGGGTGAGTTATGGCAGAAAAATTCTAGAACCTTCAACTTCTTCATTTTACAGTGCCCCCGCCCTTCTCAGTGAGGAACTACGCAGTTGATTGGTTTTCTGACTACAGGAGAATTCAGAGTTACTATGACAAGTAGCTTATTCTTTTGGGGGGAATATTATCTTCAATTCTAATTATAGTAATATTTAAATTTTTACTAGCCTTCTCTTTATATATTATTTCTGCTCACTTTAACATGCAGAAATATGGAATATAAGGTCAGAATTCATTATGTGTAGTTTTTAGGCATGATGTTTTAAGTATTTTGTTAATCCTCATAATTGTAGGAATAGATATTCATATCCCTAATTTGTAGGCAAGGGGACCGAGAGCCCTCTGACTTGTGTGTGTGTGTGTGTCATACTGCAAGTGCTAGTCTGTCATTTGAATCCATGTTTTTATTATTCTTATTACTTTAAATCTAGCTAAATTAAGCTTCTCTTTCCATATTATCATTAATTTATACTCTCTTATTGCAGGTGTCAAAATGCTAGACAGTTATGCTTCTCTGGAGGGGTGGGTTAATATGCTGTTCTGGGAGTGCCATGAGCACAGGCAGGTGACAGCGTTGCTCGCTTAAGCATTCACTTAGGGCGATTTTTGCAATTTCCTCTAAGCAGCTTAATTTTGCATTCATCTTATGTTCGTGTTTTGGCTTCATTTGTTCTCAAGTTGGAGATCGTGGAATTTAAAAGACTTGGCTGGTTGTAGCATTTGTATGTAATACCTGTAATACAGTTTCTTTGTCAGAGACATAATTAACAATATGATTTGTACATCTACTGCCTTCTGGTATTCACAACACAGTTTGTAAACTTAATTAGTTCTTGGAATAGCAAATGTTTTGAAGATGATAAACACATTTCCTCTGAATAATGTCTTGAATGGTTATATATTCATAGCCATTTACTCTGTGCTACTCAGATTAGAATGCCGATAGGTGTGCTTCTCAAGGTAAACATCACCTGCTCTTGCATACTCCAGATTACATTGTCTTCCTGTGCTTTTCACAGGGGAAATCAGAAATTTAGCTCAGATAATTTAGCCTCCAGGAATATTCATTATGGTTTTCTTGTATAGAGAACATCTATGCTAATGTCATTACATAGATGCTATTTTCTGAACTCTGATGGTGATCGTTAGGATATATACTGGGGGTGGGTGGGGTAATAAACAAGCACAGCACAGTAGCAGTTCTCCAGTTATCCCCTGCTCCCAGCTCTCCAGGACATGCTGAGACTTTGGGTCTCAGCACGAAAGCACTCGCACCAGCGGAAGAGACGCTGCCGGAATATGCCATGTGCCCAGGAAGCCTTGCCTGGCCTTTCCTTCAGAGCTTTATTACCATTAATAAATCACAGATCCAAAAGGGTTGGGTTTCCTAGTGATACTGTTAGTAGAAAAATCAAATTAGAAAGTCCTTGGTGCCATTAGTGACTCCTCACCCCAACAGTGAGGAAAGGGCCCTGCATGCCTCGGTTTCCCCTCACTTGGGCATGAAGAAACTGAGCTGAGTGAGGCTGAGTGATGTGCCCCAGGTTCTCAAGTGGCCATGTCAAGCTCCGTCAGCCTCTCCAGTGCTGGACCCTGTCTGCACTGTACTGCCCTGCTGTGGCCCATTGGGACCCTTGAGGACCCTTGAGGACCCTCCTTCAGGTGTAGCAGGTACCTGGCACGTAGTACCGCCTCCAGCCTGCTCACTCTTGGGGTCAGTCCACTGTAGTTGAGGAATTTACCAAGGCTGGAGGAAGGGAGGAAGCACTCCTGTGGAGCTGGGGCCAGACCTCATTCAGTATTGTTCCCACAGGGGCTTGAAGACACATCTCACAGGGTGAGACCCAGACCTCAGAGGGAAGTGGGGCGGTACCACGAGTATGGTTCTGGGCAAATGGGGATAAGTCCCTGTGGCTATAATGGCTTAAAACTGTTGTTCTGGTGTGCTGCCAGGGGCTACAAACAAAACAGTGGGGACAAATTTCCCACCTCATATTCCCATCTGGCAGCACCGTACAGGGCGCCTTTGGCAGAGGAAAAATAGTTTTCAGAATCCCTGCCCAGTGAAGCGTGGAGCTGAGAGACAATAGCTTAGTACCTGGCATCTTGGTTTGTTTGTTTATGGAAATGCAAGGTAGGTGACTCCATTGTGGTTAATTCAGACATTGAGTATTATGAAGTGTTCTTCAAGTCTCACTGTCCTCTCTGTGAAGAATATCATCATTTATTTACTCTCATTCACTTACATGTTTTTGAATGTGTATTATATTCAAGGTTCAGAACTGGGCTCTGAGGAAATGATGATGAATCACGCAAATTTACAGGTCTGACAACTGGTCAGTGAGACAGATGATAAAGATCTGTGTAACTCAAGGTTCAAAGGAATCTTCAAGTTCAGCCTGCCGTCACGTGACTGAATCCTCTGTGCTGTTCCTCCCGTACCAGGCTGGACAGTGTTCTCTCTATGAACTCATAAGCCTCTTTAAGATAGCTAGTTGTGGGTGGCACCTTTGGCTCAAAGAATAGGGCGCTGGCCCCATATACTGGAGGTGGTGGGTTCAGACCCGGCCCCAGCCAAAAACTGCAAAAAAAAAAAAGACAGCTAGTTTTTACTATGAAACCAATTTATAATCACTCACACTTTCATATGAAGACTAGATCACAACTATGGCCCAGGATGAAGGAGGGGACGGGGGGGAGGTCAGATCGAGGGAGGGTAAATGGTGGCATCACACCTATGGTGCATATGATAAGGGTACATGTTGGATCTATGAAATATAAATGTTTTAACACAATAATTAAGCGAGATGGTTATATATTAACCAGTGAGATATAAGCGTTCCTAATTCTACATGAAATCAGCACATTGTACTCCACAAATGCATTAGTGTATACATGATTTATGTGTTATGATTTAATAAAGAAAATTTAATTTAAAAAGATAGCTAGTTCCATCTTTGCCAGATGTTGTTGCTGGAATCGCCCTCTCTATAATCTGAGTCCTAGTTCTACCACTTGTCTTCTTACTGACCAAGTCTAATCTCTCTTTTGTATGATATACAAAAATATAAAAGTTTTATTATCTTTTGAATCACTTGTCCCAAATGTTTTTGTTTATTTCAGCTGGCTTTCGTAGGCAGTGACTTTTTTCTATTATCGCCTTTTTTATGGAACCTTTGTGGACTTTCCCTAATCATTTCTCCCGTACCCCATGAAACTGATTCCTTGGGTATACTGTGTGCCTTTTTATATCCTGGGGCCTCGTTGGTGGCCGGGAGTGATGGCTGCTGTTGTTACTGCTGGTAAATCCGTCATACGATTTAGAGGAGCAGGTCTCTGGCTTCTTGGCCATGTTATATCTTACTGCTGTTATCTTAGGTGGCCACTCATTCGTACATAGTGTTTTATGCTTAAGACCAGAGAATAGAAGACAGTAAGGTACTTACTGTTAGTTTTTATCAGAGTAAAGCTCAGTCTTTATTCTGGTCCTATTTCCTTTGGCCACACAGGCTGTGCAGTGCAGTGCTGTGGAGTAAGAGTCATCTGCATATTCAGCTTTAGAGTAGATCACGCTATTGTCAGTATATTTAGCAAATGGAACCCGATAATTGCTTAACTAAATAATGAGTAAAGGACAAAGTGCAAAGAGACAAATGTCACTGAGTGAACTTGGGATAGTTACTTTTTTTTTTTTTTAAAAGATCTCTAAATGTTTTTAACGCATAACTTGGTCTGGATGTAAAGATGTGTAGCTTAAAGAAAACCCCCTGGGGGGATGTCCTCTGTGCAGAGACAGCATGTGACTCCTGTGGGAAGTGACCCACGCCGTGTGACTGGACAGTGGCCTGGTGTGGGTGACTCTCCCTGGTTTTCAGTCCTCATTTTCACTGATTCTGCAGACTTGTGCTGAGGTGTTTCATGTTCACCGAGCCTGTGACCATTATAGGGTCTGCAAATTGATTTTTTACCAATGTCTTAATTTTCTGTCATGATTAAATTTGAGTGAAGAGAGTGTCTATCTCTGCTGCAATTATTAATATATTTTTGTTCTAGAAAGTGTTTTATGCCTGTTTCACAGTTTTCAGGTGGCTTAAAGAACGCTGAGGTGAGGGGAATGTGTGTCACGGCATTGTGTGTGATTTGTACTAACACGAAGCTGCTTTTTCCTTTTTTAAGCTGTTTTCATTGTGCTCGCAGGTCTCTTGCAGTTCCGTTGCTGTGTCTTTTAAGCAGCGCCAGGGTAGATGTGTCTTTTGGCATCTAGTTGCAATCCTTAATCATGCCATTTATCTTTAGAATTCTTTATATATAAGTGACTCCCTTAAATGATATCATTATCCAAAAAATACACTTTAACGTCTTAATGTTTTCCCTTTCTTCCCCAGTTTACTCTGTTTGCTTTGTAAATAGGGACTGATTATGAATCTGATCTAAAAATGTGTGGCCTATAATGATAAATCCTATTTTGAATCTATTTTAAATAGTCTATCACTGTATTATTGTACATCTAACCCATAGAAAATATGCATTTGTACTCTTATTAGATATGAAAGTAATAGAGAGTAAAATGCTTGTATTATATGGTTGTTATAGAATATCATTAGTACAGTCATATTTCTATCTCAAAGTGTGATAATTCCAGCAGGATAAATGAGAAAGACATTGAATCTTCACACAAAGGAAATGGGTTTTATAATGAGCGCAGTCTGAACAGAACTAATCTCCTTCTTGGATCATTACTTCACCTAATCATAAAACCTTTTTTAATTCAAATCCTTGCAGGGTTCTAATCGGTGACCTCTGGAGCCTGATAATTGTTTAAGGTAGCTGGTCTTTTGCAGTATACTTAAGGATGTTTGCAATTAAAAGTGAGAAATGTGCTTTAACCCTAGGTATAACTAAAAATGTAGATTTTCCTTCCTCAATCTTTACTAAGTGTTCCCTAGCCACTGACTTAGGTCATTATTAATCTAAGTTAACCCAGTGTTCTGGCTACTTCATTTAGTCTATGAGATTACTGAATCTTTATTTGATATATGCATTGAGTTTTATTAAGAATAAGCCCCAGTCATTTAGAGTAGCCGAAGCATTGGTCTGTCTGGGAAGACGAGCCCAGAGCCTCTTTTCTCTGTTGTCTTGGTCTTCCTTGCTGTTGTTTTAAATGATGCATGGAAAAGCTAAGCCAGGTTTCCCAGCCAGCTACACGAGTCCTTTAAATAGTCTTAGTATTAAGAATCTTAATATTCTTTAATATTCTTTAAATATTTGTTTCAGAACTTTATTGTTTTAATATTATGATAAGCCAGCAGTGCCCATAGCTCAGTGGGTAGGGCGCCGGCCACATATACCAAGGCCGGTATGTGGTTCAAACCCAGCCCGGACCAGCTAAAGCAACAGTGACAACTGCAACAACAATGACAACAACAATAACAAATAGCCGGGCGTTGTGGCAGGTACCTGTAGTCCCAGCCATCGTTTGAGTTTGAGGTTGTTATGAGCTGTGACGCTATGGTACTCTACCCAGGGCCACAGCTTGAGATTCTGTATCCAAAAAAAAAAAAAATTATAATAAGCCTTTTGAAAATTAAAAGTTTTTATTTAAAATTGTTAGAATTTAGTACCAAAATCCAGTTACCTACTCATTTGTAAAGGCCTTTGACTATTTCTCCTAGTTTAAGGGATAAGTTCATGTTCTGTTGAGGCATTGATTGACCATGTCTTACCTGTGGGTTCTCTTTTTTTCCATAATGTTTTTTGTTTGGTGAATAACTGCATATAGGTAAGGTACAGGGCACTAGAATCATTTGTTGTCAAAGGAGTTTGGCAAAATTTTAGTGTTGTTAAAATAATTCTGAATAGTGTTTGCAATTTTTTATTTATATGGGTTTCATTATCTGGGATCATTTCGGTCTCATAAATTCTTCTTGAAATCTATTGTATGAGATAAGAACTATTAAATAATATACTTAGGCACATTGAAACATTAATGAGTTCGTTTGAGCAGACAGGCCTTCATAATTAGGCATTGCCAGAGCTCAAATGGTTCAGGGTTCTACTGAAAGGCAGTGAAGGTAAAACTTTTATAAAGTATTTATGGAATCAAGGCAAAAAAACTATTTGATTGGTTAAACTGGAAAGTCTCTAGTTAGAGGTTAGTTGGTGGTTTCTAATCGGTAAGGTCATCCTCCAGATCAGTGGTTCTCAACCTTCCTAATGCCACGACCCTTTAATATAGTTCCTCATGGTGACCCCCAATATACAGTTATGGTGACCCCCAACCATAAAATTATTTTCGTTACTACTTTATAACTGTAATTTTGCTACTGTTATGAATTGTAATGTAAGTACCTGATATGCAGGATGTATTTTCATTGTTAGACAGGGGTCGTGACCCACAGTTGAGAACCGCTGCTCTAGGTGCGGGCTAGCTGGCTGTGCAGGCAGGCGATGAGCCCTCATTCTGAGCTGGCTTTCTCTTGCTTCCCTGTGGATCCAAGGCTCTGGAGCTATCTCAGCCTGTTGGCCTCCTGTTTAATTTTTAACAGTATAAATAATCCATCACAAATCAGGTATCATATTAAGTAAACAATAACAACCTATTTTTGCATTGTGTGTTGTAGTTTTCAAAGCACGTTGATAGTTTTTTTTGATACTTATAATAACTTGATAGTTCTCCCTAAAATGTAATGAATCTAAGGCATTTTTATTCCTCATTCAAAATCAAGATCTTTCTAATGTAGTGATACCATAAAAGTGGAGGGAGCACGGTCTTAGGGATCTAGTGAACTGAGCTTGGAATCTTGGATCTTTGTTGGGTGTGGGACCTTAGCTAGTAAGTCCCTGGATGTCTTTTAAGTGTTCCTTTCTGTACAGTGAAGCTTGCATACACTTTGCACAAAGGAGTGTTACAAAGATTACCTACCTGGACAATTGTCATTAAACAAATCCAGCGCTTCATATCCTTGTTACATTTCTGCTAATTTTTCATGATTGGTAGAATTAATTAATTAATTCCTTCCTCCTCCTTCGCATTCTCCTTTCTTTTCTTCCTTTTGATCCTTCCTGGAGGATTTTGACTGTTATTTCCTTGTGTGTATGTTTTGTCTTAAGTGTTGTGTATCCATTGAAAGACATTTTGTGTGCAGGTATTTGTTCTATGTTTATAAAAATAGCTTGTTACTAGCACTCTTCATGTTTAGGGATGACTGTTTCTTGCTCCTTGGCAAATGAGCGTATTTGTCCTTAGTGGACAGTGACCTGCATCTCTACTCTGCTGGGCCATTTATTTGCTTGTAGAGCATCGTTGCGTGACTGTGAGCTTTATGAATTCATCTAGTTAGGGAGGTTTTCATGTATTCAGCTCTGGTTTGAATGTAAGAGGTATTCAGTTAGATTTGGACTGCTTAAATAAAATTATTCCTTAGTGAAAAAAATTGGTCATGTTGGAGGTTAAAAATTTCTTTTTGCAATAGCAGCTATAGTAACATTTTAATAATCTGTCAAATAGAATTTACAATGGCTGTGAACACTGTTATTTCTTTTAGAATCAATTTAAATACTTCAGCTGGACACTTACATTATTTTGAAGTAGATTTCTGAATGTTGAGTATGTAGGTATTAGGTATTATCATTCTTCTTACATGAGCTTCTGTTTTTTGTTTGATTTATATAGACCAAGCCCAAGTCTTGGTCCTTTGATTAAAGTTTGTGCAAACGTTAAGGTGTTTGGGAGGGGGGCCCTATGAACTATATTATTGTAATTTCTTTACTTTATTGTGCAGGCTGATTTGCATTATTCAGTTATACTTTTCTAGCCTTTTGTTTTTACTAAATAGATATTTGAAAACTAACAAGCCACAGTTTTTAGAAGAGCATTTTTCAACAGTTCCTACTAGCTGGGAACAAACTCATTCATTATACCCATTACTTTAATTAAAAACATTTACTCATTCTTGCTCTTATTCAACTATTTTGTAACTGTTATGGAGCCCTTCCTAATTCCCTATGATAGGTGTTGGAATGTAGCAAAGATCAGTAAATAGAGATTGCTGCCTTCATTGGCTTTATAGTCTTATGGCGGGGAGTAAAGAAAATGTGTGAGAAATGAGTGTAATAAACTAGATTCTGCCACGGTGCAAATTTCATCCAGCAGCACCAGTTCACGGGGAGGAGGCGAAGTGATGTTTTACTTAAGAGCTGGATGTAGACGTGTTATTTTTATATTGCTCAAGAAATATAAAGTTAAATCAGATAAGATCTTACCCTTCAAGAACTTATCTAGTACGGGCACTTACATTATTTGGCAAATGCTTGTACAGAACTTATCTGTCACCGATAATGTTTTTATAAATACTTTTCAAATATCAAATTATTTAATTCTCATAACAGCCTTAATGGGTAGGTGTATTTATACATCTTTTTTTTTGATGAGGAAATAGTGACTTAGATTTAATTACTTTTGGCAGTCATGTAACTAGAAAGCACCATAATGGGGTTTCAAACTCACATAATGGGAGTCCAGCTGCATTATTTTCAAGATTCTTTCTCACTTTGAGGTTTTATGTTTCAATTTTTTTTTTTGGGGGGGGAGAAATTCTTATTATTAATCAGCAGTTAAAAATTCAGCAGCAGTAAGTGTACTGAAGGCGTCTTAGATGGCAGAAAGTGGATCATTATTTTTATCTCTTCAGTTTGGGGGCCAGAGTGTCAATTTTTGCCTCAGCTTAAAATCACAGAAATCAGATTTTTGCATAATGAGACCATGCAGGACCTTCGAGTACTTTTTGAGTTAATTAATCATCTCAGGCTTCAGTGTCTATTACTTGGCTTAGAAGCTATTTTAATGTCTCCTGTCCCCACTTTTTTATTTTTTTAAATTTTACTATGGAATGGTTGCTTCTTTTTAACTCTGTAATTTTGGCAGTGATCAAAATCTTGCTTTACATTTTCATCTGGATTTGGGTCTTTTAATTGTCCTTGAGATCACACAGAATTCCTTGAACTGCTCTTTAAATTCAGTTTCAGAACCTCACTAAAGATACCGGTCACAGATACCACTGAAGCTCTGTGATTTCCAGCTTTTCTTTTTACTCTGAAGCCGCGCTTCTCACAGAATAACTTTGTTGTAGGGATTAAGTGGAGGGCTAAGCAGTTGTAATCACTTGTGATTTACAACTTTCAGAACATTTTCACATCTCATTCAGGAAGGAAGTAAAAATGGTAGATATTAAAATGTATAGTATTTAATTACTCATGGTAGGTAAGAGAGGGAAGCAACACAGATGTCCATCAGTCAGTGAATGGACAGACAATCTGTGTGATATGCCTGTAGTGGAGTATTGGCCAGTCTGAAGCAGGAAGGAATACTGCCCCTGCTACAATACAGAGGAACTGGGGGCCTTGTGCTGAGTGAAATAAAGCAGTCACACAAGGTTCCGCTTACAGGAGGTAGGTAAGTATCAAATTTATAGGAACAAAGTAGAATGGTGGTCACTAAGGCCTGGGGGAGAAAGTCAAATGAGTCTAGAGTTTCAGTTTTGCAAGGTGAGGAAGTTCTGGAGGCCTGTTGTACAACACTGTGAATGTACAAATAAACAGAGAACTGTGCATTTGAGCTGGTAAATTCTGTGCCATGTGACTTTTACAACAATTAAAACGAAAACATGAAAAGGTATGGTCTTTGGAGTCTGTTACACCTGGGTTCCAGTCCTGTCTCTGCTAGTTATATGTTGTCTAGCTTTGGCAAGCTTCTTACCCATTTGAATCCTCAGGATTTTATTCTATAAAATGGAGATGATACATCATATATTTGTTAGGATAAAGAGAGAATTTAAGTCAGACACACAAGCCTGTACTTGGTGAGTCATGCCAACAAAGTAATAATTTTCATTATTTCTTAGTTTTTTCTTGTGTAATTTTGTATATGTTGAGCTCAAATGGATTCGTTTATATGTAAAGGAGGTATCAGAATTTGCTTTTAGAGATTCCTTTAGTTTGCCAAAAATGTAGGGTTGGATTAGATGTTTTTGTTTTGGGCCTTTTTTTGGCCTTATTAGGTCCTTTGTCCACCCTTCTCTACCCTGTTCTGTGCCCAGGAGGCTGATGTAGACGGCATTAGACCTGAATCTGCAGACACCCTGCCCTCTGGCTTCCAGTTGGGTTAATAGCTGTCCATGAATGGGGGCCAGCAGAAGGTTGGCAGGAGGGAGGAGTGAGATGGTGGTGCTTATTTCTTTGGGTTTCTTCCTGCTGCGTCCCCCAGGTGGTGCTTCCGCTGTGAAGTCTGCTGTGGCCCCTGTCAGGCTGCCCTCTCCGTACAGTTTCTTTCTTTTCCTTTCCTTGCCCTTTCATGCCTTTTTAGACAGTCACATGATGCAAACATTTTACATAATATAAAAACAGATGCAGTGAGAACTCTCCAATGTCTGTATTTTATCCACTTTGTTTTCTCTGTGCCAAAGAGATAGCCAAGGTCACCGATTCCTTGGAAGGCAGGCATCCCTCAGTGCTGTGATTACATTCTGAGAATTGCATCTTGTTGTCCTTGTTGTCCTCGTGTGAGTAGGACAGAGGGTGTGTCACAAACCTGCACATCTAGGCTGGATGGTATTGCTTTCTGCCTGTAGTCTGCAAACCTCTATAGCAAATACTTAGGCATTTGTAACAGAGTGCTAAGCATTGGCATATCTAAACACAGAAACATAGAAAAGGTACAGTAAAAATACAGGACAAAAGATTAGAAAAAAATAGTGCACCTGCATAGAGCAGTTCACCAGGAATGGAAGTTGCTTTGAGTGGGTCATTGGATGAGTAGTGAGTGAGCGTGGGACCCCAGTGAGAATGTCACTGCGCACCTTTACACAGCTTGCGGTGAGGTACATTCCTTTCTGTCAGTGTCACCACAAACGACACGAGTAATGCATTGCACTGTGACTTTGTGACAGCTATGACATCATGAGGTGATGGGGACTTTTTAGGATTGCTGTCGAGGATGCGTGTGGTCTGCTGCAGTGTGAACCGTCACCGTGTGGGGTGTGGCTTTTTCCTTGCGGTGCCTGTGGTCAGTAGACAGTGTGTTGGTAGAACCTTCTCGTGTCCGAACGTGAGGAGTTGCTGTCTGCTGCTTCACTGTGTGGGTGAGCGGTGGCCTCTCCAGCCAGCTTCCTGTTTATGCACAGCGAGGTGGTATCCCGTGTTTGGCTGTGGAAGACAGTGCCGTAGTGCGTGACTATACTGGATAACATTCCATAGCCATCCAAGTCTATGAAGGGTAGATCTCTAGACAAGAAGTTGCTAGGAAAAAGGAAACATGATTTAGGTGTATTTGATTCTCTGAGAAAACGTAGGCATATACATACATACATGTATATATGAAATTTAACTCATTTAATCCCAAAGATTATTTGACTGCTTTTGAAAGGATTAGTGGATTAGTATATTTGGAATATTACAAAGGAAAGAGGTCATTGTTTAGGAAGCTCTGGACTCTGGACAGAGGCAAAAGCAAATGAACACACAAAAATCAAACCAGACATTATTACTGAAACCAGATTTCATGGTTGACAGAGTGGTGTCATCTGTGGTTTGAAAATAGCATTTTAATCCCCTCTGTTATCTAAAACCTTAATCACACATTTGCTTATTATTTCTGAGCTGGGGGATGGTACTGGTACATTAAGCTGTACCAAATGTAATCTGGGGATTAGTGAAAGTCAATCCCCCACGCATTCAACCTGGAAAATCTGATTGGGTTTTCTCTATTGGTTGGCCTTATTTTGCTATGATTAACAAAAAGATCTCATTCATCTTGGGTGATGTCAGGTACCTTCTCTCCTTCAGAGAAGATCAGAGAATGGTAGCCTGCGTTTCTGAGTAGGAAACTTCTGGCAGGTATAAGTGCTTGAGACAGCTGTCTCAAGATTTCATAGATCATTTTTTATAATTTCCCATTTTTGACATTATATTTTATTGAATTTAATGAAAACACTGAGCTACTGGTAATCCTCAATCAAGTAGAAAACACAAAATTGTTGATTAAATAGCACCAGTTAAAAAATAAAAGCTTTGACCAGTTTTGAATTTTACAGTTGGAGTGCAGGAGGGCCTGAGAATAGTCCAGCACTCCTGATTTAAACTAGGTCTGTTTGACTCCCGTGACGAGGCTTCCTTGTGTGGTGCTTCAGGTCCGGGAAATGCAAACCTACATGCTTCTAATGTGGCATCAGGCTTAAAATTTTTTCCAATAAACCTTAAACAGTGAAATATTCCAACATAATTTAAAGCTCACTTAAGATGACAGTATATTTTAGCAATCTAAGACTTATGAAGTGGACTATTATTTAATCTAGAGATTTTCTTTTATTTTCTTCTTTAAAGTCATAGATATATCTCCAACTTTAGTGTAATGTATGATAAAATCATATCATAATTTTCCCAGTGTTACTACATTACTTTATGTATTCAAAATTTATAATGTTATTGATATAAGGAAGAACTTTTGAAGTTCTCATTTTATGGAATTAAATGTTAAATTGTGCATCTGGTGTGAGTTTTCAAACATTATAGAAATAGTTATTTGAAAATATAGTAGGTAGTTACATCTATTTTGACATATATACATATAACATATCCTTAAAAAATTCTTAAGGAAGTTTCAATGTACCTAATTTTGTTGAATCTTCTAATTATGTCATCGGTGCTTCCAATTAGAGCATAAATTGATAAATGAAAGAAGGGATTTATTTTCTTCTAATTAAAGCTGAAGTCATGAATTATTATACTCAGTGGTGCAGCTGATGTATGACTTATTGCTCTTCACTGAAGAAAACAAAACTAATTTAAGCTCATTCATACCATTAATGCTACAGTTTTCAAATTTGTTTATCTGAGTCTTTATTCAGAAAACTTCTGAAGAGTATATAAAAATTGTTGATTATAATTACCTCTGGAATGTGGGTTAAGTTTTAAAAAATATATCCTGTTGTATAATATGCTGTTTAAATTTTTACCATGTATATATATTATTTTTATAGAAAAAAGTCAATGTAAATTAAAGAGAATCTTCTGTTCCTATTATAGATTCCATTTACAACTTGTTTTCCAGGATCAAAACAGGGTGTAAACCAAGAAAAGAGATAAAATAACTAATTATTAGTTTATTTGGTGACTTAGTCTTCTTCTTTTCTTAGAAACTTGGATCAGAAGCTGCAGGTGTGAATTTTGGTCTTTTCTATATCCATCTCTCAGGTCCTCTCCTGCTCTGTCCATCCCCGCACCCGTCACCGTCAGTCCTACTGTGAAGTGTTCTCTGTCGCCAGCCACTTCTCTGATGCCGGGTGGGCATCCAGTAATCCAGCTCTGAGGGAGGAGTTAGTATCAGGCCTACCCGTCTTCTCACAAAGCACTTCAGGTGCCAGCCACAGGGTACCCACATTTCTGCCTGGCTGACTACAACAGTTTGAGAGTTCCATATCTCCCCTTAGGTTTCAGAATTTGCACATAATGACTCAGGAACTCAGGAAAGCACTGTGCTTACTAATGTTTCAAGGAGAGAGAGACTTCGTTGGCATTCATACATCGCATGTGATCTTAAGGTTTTAGAACCCAATCGACTCTACTTTGAACTTTTCATCTTAAACATGGAGAACCAGAATTCTAACCTGATAAATGTACTTTTTTAGAATCACAAAGACATTTATTAGCAGATCTGAGACTAGGATTGGAAAATAGTTAACGTCCCATTCCATGTCTTTTAAAGTGTAACTAATCCTATTTAATCAATAATAATTTGGGAAGAAACGAGAGGCAGCATAGCATGACGGAGCGACAGTTCCTCCGTGGTATCGTGAGAAGCACTAGCTGCTTCGGTGGTCCTGAAGCCTCCAGTTTGAAACACGTCCTCCCTTTATCCCACATGCTATAAACATCTACTTATTTTCTGTCTGACTGACGCTGGGGGAGAAACTGCATAGGAACAGTGTTTAGAGACAGAAAAACCTCGAGGTAAATCTGACCTTGGCTTTTCATTTTCACCTCCTAGAACCTCCTCATTGTTACATCTGTTCAGATGGCTGAATTGTGTCGTGACTAGTCCAGAGATGCCGCATATTAAGTTCTTAGGTATTCCTAGCTCATAAGCAAAATGGATAAATATGTGTATTTGTTTGGGCAACTGATACCACCTCTGGTACCTTCTTTGTACTATTACTCTTCTCTGAACCTAGATGTCTAGTGACTGGTCTTTGGAATTAACAGTCCATATACTCTATTATTCAAGAGTAATGCAAATAGCCAAAGGCTATAGCCATAAAATGAATGAAACTGTGTGCTACTATTTTGTAGGATCTGGATTTTGTATATAGTCAGTACTAAGTTATAGATGTTTATTAAATGAAAATACAGATTTTATTTAAGAGAAATTTATGTGCTAGTGGCAGTTACATTTCTTTTTCCATCTAAGAGTAGCAGTAGAGTTGCACATGTAATACTTTGAGATTATCAAAGTGGGAGTGGTTGATTCTCCTGTTCTTGCTGCCCTATTGAGGAAACAGGCAATTACATAGAAAAAGTGAGATTTAATTTGGTTGTAGTTGAAAGGAGATGCAGGTGAAATAACATTATGACAACATCACGAGTAGCACAAAGAGCATTAGCAAATGGTTGATATGTGTTATGTGGTAAGACTTGGTTGGGGGAGGTAGCCTGAGGGAAGGTCATCTGAGGTTTTTAATACCCTTGTGGAGTCAATTCTTGACTATGGAAGCCTTGGAAAGACAGTTAAGGTTGAAATAGGAATGTGTCAGTGCTTTGTAACAGTACACTGTGAATGCTTTATGGCTCTTGTTATTTGATCAGCCTTTATCTAGTTTCCTGGAAGACCCCAAGTAACTTTATTTTTATTTTTTTTGTGTGTGTTATCTGATCCATTCACCTGGGCAATTGAGATTTGAGTGTATAGAGTAATGATATGTACATTTTTTTTTAATTTATGAAGAATTATTGATAAAACAAAATGTATCATTATTTGGAAAATAATTGTAGCAATGTAATAATTTTTATATCTGCAGTTTTTTATTTCATACCACAACAGAGCTAACCAAAACTCCCAACCTCCACAGTTCTGAGTCATATATTTCATGGTTATCTTTTTACCTCCACAGAAATAGAAAAGTTTCAAAAAGGAGAAGGCAAGGATGAAGAAAAGTACATTGATGTGGTGATTAATAAGAACATGAAGCTGGGACAGAAAGTGTTAATTCCTGTAAAACAGTTTCCTAAGGTAAGGCAGTGAGGTCTGCACTGCAGATATTTTAACCCTAACTCAATCTCAGAGGAACAGATGTTTACCTTATTATCTCATATTTTCCGGAGATATTTTCTCTTAGTGCCCCCCCAACACAGAGATACATTTTTTTTTTATTATTTTATTCCCTCCAATCCCCCTCCCTCCACCCATTACCCCCTCCCTTGAGATACTTTTAAAGTTAATTAAAAACCTTAATTTAGTGTATTTAGTGATTCTGTCTTTTCCATTTGACTTTATTGTGAGTTATGGATACTACAAAAATACACATCAAGTGTTACTAGTGATGTGACCCTGGACAACCTATTTAATTTCTTTGCACTTCAGTTTCCTCATTTGTATTATGAGGTTGGATGATTAAGGATTGTTAAAATATAATAATGCATATTAAATGATCCAGACAGCACTTATCACATGAAAGTTTAAAAGTGTCATGTTCTAATTTTATTAAACTTTGCCCTGTTTTTCCTTTGTCTTTCTTTTGAGTGTCCATTTACACAGTTTATACATATTACTGTTTTATGTATCAGTAATTCATTTCTTTTTATGGATAAACAATACTCTGTTACCTGATTATACCACTTTATGCATTTAACTAGACAGTTTTAAGTTTTTGGTTATTATAAATTAAATTATAGTAAACACTTTTGTACAAGTCCTTTTGTGACCATATAGTTTCATTTCTCTTTGGTAAATAATGTAGTACTAAAATTTCTGTATATTTGCTCTCACAAGAAATTGCCATTATTATTTTTTCTAATTCAAACATTTTTCAAATGTTACCTTGTAACATTTCTGTAAACAATCCATGCCTGTTATAGTTGCTCCATGTTGTCACCAGTACTTGGTGCTGTCAGGTTCTTTTTTTTGAGTTTTAGCTATTTTGATTGTGTACTGGTACCTTTCTGGGTGTGAATTTGCATTTCCTTGATGATTAGTGATTTTGTGCAGTTTTTTATGTATTTATCAGCCACTCATAGGTCATCTACTATGAGTTGTGTGTTCAGATCTTTTTCCTATTTTTAAATGGGCTATTTTTTTGTTGGACTTTTTGTTATTGAGTTGTGGGCACTTTTTGTATACTTGGATACACATCTTTTGTTAGATATTTGTTTTGTGAGTATCTGAGCCATTCTGTGGCTGGCCTGTTATTTTCCTAGTAGAATCTTGTGATAAGTGGAAGTGTTTCATTTTGATGGCATTTATGTATCGGGTTTTTCTTTATGGCCATGGCCTTCTGTGAACTAAAAAATCTTTGCCAATCTCAAGGAAATAAATTAGAGACTTTTCTATGTTATAAATATCTTCTTCTATGTTTTTTTTTTTAAAAATGCTATTGGTTTAACTTTTACTTTTAGTTCTATGATTCATCCAAATGAATTTTTGTATATGGTGAGATAAAGGGTCAAGTTCATTTTATTCTCCATATGAATATTAAGCTATCTTGGCCCTGGTTGTTCAAAAATGTTTGCCCCTTCACTGATTATCTTGGTGCCTTTGATGAACATCAGGTGACTTTGTATGTAGGGGTATATTTCTAAGCTTTCTGTTCTTTAATTTATTTATGGATTTATGGATCCTTATCCAATGCCCCACTGTCTTTATTAGCGTAGGCTTTAAGACATGAAGCATCCTTCATCTTGGTTATTCTTTTTCAGGATCCCTTCGATATTTTTGGTCTTTTGCAATTATACATAAATTCAAGAATTTGTTAATTGCCATGAAACAGTCTACTGAGACTATAACTGCACTTGTATCTAATCTGTTGGGGAAATTGTGGAGGTTTGACATCCTAATATTGTCTCCTATTTCTTAAACATGGTATATATCTCTCTCCATTTATTTAAATCTTCTTTAATTTCCCTTAGCAATGTTTTGTTCTTTTCAGGGTAGGGGGATCTTTATATGTCTTTTCTTAAACTTATTCCTTAATATTTTGTTGTTTTTATGTAAATTGAATATTTTTAATTTTTATTTTCTAATTTTTTGATTCTAATATAAAATTTTGTATAATAACCTTGCTAACCTTCTGCTACCTTGCTAAACTTAAATTCACTTATTAGTTCTGGGAAGTTGGTTTGTAGATTCCTTAGGATTTGATACGTATATAATCATTTCATCTGCATAAATGGTTTACATCTTGTTTTCTAATTTGTATGTATCTAATTTTTCTTGCTTTATTGTATTGGTTAATCTCTCCAGTATAGTGCTGAAAATAAGTGGTAAGAGTAGGAATCCTTGCTTTATTTCCAAAAAGGAAAGCATGTAGTATTTTACCATTGAGAGCAGGGTCAGTTCTAAGTTTTTGTAGATGTTATTTATAAAGTAGAGGAAGTTTTCTTCAATGTCAGATTTGCTGAGAGTTCTGATCCCAAATGATTGGTTAATTTTGTGGAATGATTTTTCTGCATTTGTTGAAATAAACACAGGGTGTTTATTTTATATTGCTTATATAGTAAATTTTAACAATTTTTTAAAATTTAGCTTTCTTTGTATTCATGAGTTAAACCCTACTTGCCAAAGGCATATTGTCTTTTTTCTATGTTGTTGGATTCATTTGCATTTACACAGGGTACCAAAAATGAACACATGTTTTAAGCAATGTTATCTATGTGTTACTTTTCAAAGTTGAATTGAAGGTGCTCTTATTGGTCAAATGTACATGCTGTGCACATCCATTTTACCTACAGTTCATACACTTCTAGGGAATAACTAATTTGACTTCCAACAAGATCCCTTAAAATGTGTATAAATTATTTTAGCATCTCCAGTATGTTAGTGAGTGATACCAATGTGTAAATTTGGGAGATAATATTTTTATCAGATTTTAGCATTGGTTTAGTAAGATGAGTGGAGAAGTATTTCTTTTTCTCAAAGATTGTATATTAGATTGGTATTATTTCTTGCTAAATACAGTAGAATCTTTGTAAGTTGAACCACTCAAGAAACCGTATGTAACAAACTGGTCAACATATGGAGGTGGCCAACCTAAGGAGCTAGGCCGGCTATACTGCTATCCACATGTGGTGCATGTCTGGTCTATAAAAATTAGGTCAACTTAAGGAGGTGGTCAGTGCCTGGCAGTGATCAACTATGGAAGTTCTACTGTATTTGATGCAATTCACCAATGAAGCCCTCTGGGCCTTGAGCTTAATGATGAATTTTACATCACATGGCACTCATTTTTTATTGTTATCTTTTGTGAAAATTTTGGGATTTTTTTTAAGGGATTTTTTAAATTTTATTAGAGTATTTCAGTATTCCTTCTTCAAATATCTCTTCTTACCTTTTCCTCTCTCTATCTTTGGGATTTCACTTACACGTATGTTCAGCATTTTGTTATTCTCATAAAAGTTCCTGTGGCTCTGTTTACTATTTTTTTTTTTTTAATTTCTGTCCTTTGAATTGGATAATTTTACTTCTTTATTCTTAAACTCAATGATTCCTTACTATGCCATCTTCATTTTGCTATTAACCTCATCTGGTTAATTTTTTATATCAGCTGTTGGAATTAATCTGTTTCAGAACTTATATTTGATTCATATAGACATATGTGTATGTGAAAAAATTTGTTTCCTCTGTTGGTATTTTCTTTTTTTAATTTATTGCAAATATTATTTTCCTTCATTCCATTGAAAGGTGTAATGCTATTTTCCCTTCTTCCATCAATATAGGTACTTGACAGTCTCTATGTTCTAGTTCCAATATCTTAATCAGGTTAGGTTTTTTATCTTGATATAACAAGAGTCATATTGCTCCAGTTCTTTGCATGTTGAGTAATTTTAGATTATATGCTGGACATTATGAACATGCATTGTGGATTTACTGGTATTCCTTGGAACAATGTTGATATTTCTGTTTTAGTGGTTGGATTCTGATCTGACTACAAAGTTTGTCTGTTGTATAGGTGTTCAAATTTCAGTTCATTTCTTTCCTTAGTTTGACTTTTGTATTTAATTTTTGTCGTATGTGATTCAGAGGTCAGCTAGAGATTTTGGCAGATTTTATACCCCAGCTTTGATCGTCCCCAGTTCAGACCCTGTCTTTTCCAGTACTTTGTCCTCACATTTCAGCACGGTGGTTGCCTCAAACTTTGCCGCTCAGGCCAAAAGCTCTAAAATTACTGAATGCTTCCCCTGTTGTTTCCTTCTTTTACGTCTTGGATCTCTTTCAGAATCTGCCTGGTTTTCATCATTCTCCCAGGCTACAGGTAGTTGAATTTTACATTTCATTCAGCATTTAGGAGTTTATAGTTGATACCTATAGATGGTCATCCTATATCTACAGAACTGGGCGTATGTGTTATTTTTGTAAACAAAAAATTACATTATAAGCATTTCCTAGACAGACTCATTACTGAACAAACATGGCTGATGGAGAAAACCTTTAATGCTATGTGTGCTCTGTGTGCAGTGGAAGGATACACAGATACACCCACATCTCTATGTAATTCTAATAAAGAGTAATTAACTTGAATTAATGCTTTATTATCTATGAATTAGTATATGAAATAAAGTGCAGTCATGACTTGCATAATGATGTTTCAGTCAACAATGGGCTACATATAGGAGAGAGGTCCTCTAAGTTTATAAGACTATTTTTACAGCATCTTTTTTGTGATTAAGTATGTTTAGATACACAAATACTTTCTGTTTTGTTGTAGTTGCTTACAATATTCAGTACAGTTATGCACTGTAGCCTCAGAACAATAGGCTATACTGTCTATCCTTGGTGTAGTGGGATATACCGCATCAGTCTGTGCAAGTCTACTGTGAAGTTTGCACAGTGAGGAATTGCCTAATGATGCAGACTGAGTCCATACCCACATCATGAATGTATGTGAGGAAAGGTTATGAAATAAAATCT
The DNA here is from genome assembly GCA_963574575.1 of Galagoides demidoff. Lineage (NCBI taxonomy): Eukaryota > Metazoa > Chordata > Mammalia > Primates > Galagidae > Galagoides > Galagoides demidoff. Next base: position 3,509 of record CAUYQV010013116.1, on the reverse strand, counting down.
TGTATTTATTTATTGTCAGCCTTGATGAAGTTAGGGATGAGAAAAGATAAATTCTGTGTCTGATGGGGAAGTGAGTCTATTTCAAGTACTGTTACATCTGAAGTAGGCAGCTCACAATTCCCTTGCTTCCAGAATACTGAAAGGGGATATTTCTTCTTAGCACAATGGAGCATGCAAGTCTCAAGCCTTGAGCAGAAGCTGACATAATGCTGCCAGCAGTTCTAAGAAAAAGCTTTCATTCCTATGTCAGTTAATAGACTGAGCTGGAGGAAGCTGCAGGCCCTGACCCCCTAGAGGAGCTGCAGAGGACAGTGTGCTGTGGAGTTGATCCTGGACACACACTTGCCACTTCTGGGGCAGGAAGGCTGCCATTAATGAAACTCGGTGGAATAAAGTGACTTCCATTAATTGAATTATTTCTCTTCTCTTAATGGACCATTTTCAATACACTTTTCAGTGGCACAGCCTTGAACGTGAGTCATTTAGTATTCAAACTTTAATGTGTGTTCACTCTCTTGAGGATGTATCTGAACTTATGAAGTGTGAAACCCTGAACACTGTTTTATGACTTTTATTTCATTTTTAAGAAACTATGGGCATTGTTCTCTATAGTTTTCTTGGTGATGGTGGTGGGTTCCTAACCTTCCCCCCTGAAAAAGTCCTAACTTATGGTGCCTGGGTGAACACAGTTAATGTAAATGTCAACTCAAGACTGGAATGGGATGTCCTGCCTGTGAGGACCCTTGGGTGCATGGTGGGTTTGCGTTTACGTTAGTTTCATGTTCACTGGTCTGTCGTAAGCATTCATCTGCGTTTTCATGTGCATTATGCCTCACACTTACTGAGGGTCTTCTCTGAGCCTGGCGTTGTGCTGGAAAAACCAAAACGATTAAGAGTCGGTTTTTGGTCTCAAGAAACTCTTTTTGTGTTGACGAATATTTGAATAATTCAGGGTTGAATTAGTTAATATTTATTAATACCGGGTGCTCTGGAAAGACAGAGAGAAGGATAATTTCGACACCCTCAGAGAAGGCTGCTCTAAGAGGGCCGTCCCTGAAGAGACTAGCTGGGTACGGGGTTGGAAGTAAGGTGGTGAGAGCAGGGGCGCCATGGTGGAGGCCCTGCATTGTAGTACAGACGGCCTTTGAGAAATTGCAGACAATTTTATTTGGACAAATATAGTAATTTCAGGAAGGTGTGTAGATTTTTACAGAAGACACAAAGTTGTAAGGGAGCAGAGTGTGGGTTAGTGTTCAGCAAAGGGGCTGCAAAATTAAAATAGAAAATGACATTTGAATTATTTTAGAAGATGAGGCTTCAGGAAAGGGACCACCATGTGCATAGTCCTTCAGGGGCAAAAGCTTATGCATCACTGTTTAATGTCAGTTGTAGGATGAAATTAAATAAATTATATCTCTATGTATAATGCTCTGTTGTAAGATGTCTGTATTGTTAAAGGAAAAAAGAAAAAGCAAAGAAAATAGAAATACGAAATTTGAGTTGGGGAATTATAATAATAGTTCTTTTCTGAAGGATAGGTTTGTGTGCTTTTTTTTTTACTTTATGTGTTTATGCACACAAATTTTCTAATGATAATTTAGGGTAGTTTTTATAATTAGGATTAAAAAATATTTCCATTTTAGAGGAAAAATGTGCCTAAGGCTGTTAATTTAGTAGATACTTTTGTACTGTGTAGGGTTCTTCAAAACTTAGAGTAGGTACTGTGTCAAATCTGTATGTTTAAATTAGGTGTTTCTTAATTTGATAATTCTCTTAATCTCTAGGCATTCCAAGTGTGTAAACGCTATTTGCAGTAATTTTGTCTTAGCATAATTTCTTATATTAGAAGTTTTTTCTATTATATGAATATTAAAAATTTCGTAGTTGATATATTTGTTCTCGTTACAGATACTCTTAGGTTAAGGATCTTTGAGGGAGAAAGACGAGTAAAACATGTTTGTTTTTGGCGATTCACAGAAATTTTTGAAGCTGGCTGCATTTTTCCATTGGGGTGTGTTAACAGATAATTTAAAAACTCTGAATTTGCTACTTGGTAGAAACCTATTCCATGGAAATACATGATCAGGGGTTTTGTTTTTAGTATTTCTGGGATAGTAAGTATAGTAACAGAAGTGTGTTAAATGTTGCCTTTTTATGGTTCCTAATGGATATTCAGAGATATACAATATTTTTTTCAGAGAATTTATAAGAAAATAGTATTTTTTGGTGTTCATTTGATAGTTTACCTGTAGAAATAAAGTCATAATATATTTTGTACATCCTTCTTTTTAATTTGAGATTACTGTGAGGGTACAAACAGTTCGGTCATAGGGCTTGTGTTTGTTGGGTAAACCCTAGTGCGGTTGTGTCTCCCACCCAGGAGGTGTGCCCATTAGGTGGGAGCACACCAATGCTCCCCTGTCCTCTCTCACACTTTGTATCTGAAGTGCCATCACCAAAACTAAGGTGCTGCTCTTGCAAAATACTAAGACTGGGTCATTATAAAGGACTGAAGTTTCTTACATCTGTTTTTGGAAGCTGGGGAATCTAAGATTAAGGCCCTGGCTTTGGTGTCTGGTGACAGCCCTACGACCTGCATCCTCCCATGGGGGGAAGCAGCGGACAAACAGGGCCTCAGCCGGCTCCTCCGGCCCTTTTAGATGGTACTAGTCTGTCCCTGAGGCCGAGGCTTCAAGAACTGATGACTTCCCTGAAGCCCTATGTCTGAATACCACCGCAATGGGGATTCCGTTTCAGCGTGAATTTGGAGGAGATACATTCGAACCATAGCAGCTGACTAGTGGCAATGTTGAAACTTGCTGACATCAAGGAAGCCTGATACCAAAAATAATCACTTGAAGACATATTTACCAATATCAGTCACGAGGAGTGTCCCTCCTGGTAGTCATTAAATGTGGGCTCCTATGGTGCAGTGGAGAGGCCATGTGGATGACATAGATTTAGAGAAACTTAATCACCAGTAACTGCCATTGTTTTACAATGGACAATTTCTTCTACTTGAATCTTCACATCTTGTTATTTTGACGACTCTTATCTTATAAAAGGAATTGGAAGGCAGGAAAATTATAAATAGCAAGGGGAGGAGTAAATCTTCAAAAGCTTCTTTTGTTCTGTTCTCAAAGTCTCTGGACTCTTAGGTCTTTTGATACAGTCCCAGTGCTATGAGAATTGGAAAGGTATTTAAGGGGATATATGGAAATATGATAGCATTTGATAAATATTGCAAAGGGATTTTAAATTTCATGCTTTTTTTTTCCTTTTTTTTTTTTTTTTGTTTGTTTGTTTTGAGATGGAGCTTCAAGCTATCCCCCTGGGTAGAGTGCCATGGCGTCACAGCTCATAGCAACCTCCAACTCCTGGGCTCAAGCGAGTCTCCTGCCTCCGCCTCCCAAGTAGCTGGGACCACAGGCGCCCGCCACAACGCCTGGCCATTTTTTGGTTGCAGCCATCATTGTTGCTTGGCGGGCCCGGGCTGGGGATTCAAACCC